>JABWIB010004597.1:21910-31988 GCA_016617825.1 Platyplectrum ornatum
TTTTTTTTTTTTTTAAACTGGTTGTTAAACAACACACAAAAGTGATTACTATTAGATAGTGTCTGGGGTGTAATGAGAACACTGGAGGAAAGTTCATTGACTGGCCACAAGAGGGAGTGCTAAACTATAGGCGGAAATAGCACTAATCGAAGCGGCACACCGTTATAACTGATACGCCTACAGCAGAATCAACCATAATGAGAACACACCAAATATCTAATTCGGGTGGGGTTATGTATAGGCAATAAAAAAAAAAACTAGCTTTTTAATAGACATCTAATTGAATACTACATCTACTACATACGACATATAGTGAGCTCTTTCCAATGCAGAGGACATTCTAGTCACTACTATCCAATACAGAGAACATCCTACACAATACTTACCTACATTTTAGTCATTATAGCCTTACATACTAGTCATTATATATAACATCTCACTTCTTTCCTAACAAAAGAGGGATTGCTTAATCCCTAAGGCGTATGAGTATTCCTCCAGTGCACGTCAAAGTGTGTGTGGTCAATCTACATGCACATATCTGATGCTCTGAGTATTCTGAGTATCTGCTAATACATATCGAATGCCTGTGTCTGTTCATCGGCTGTGATCTCTCTGTACTTTCATAAAAAGCATTATTTCTCCATCCAGTAACGTGAAGGAGACTTGCATGGTATAATACATTTTTAAGCATAAAATAACAAAGGTTTTAACGTCAAAATATGTGTGTGTAAAGATTGCTAAAGCTGTTTGTATTGGCAAGGCGTAGTACTGCGCAGCACTGCGTACAATAACAGGAAATAACTTGGGAAATTCCTCAGCCGGTTGATCTAGCTCTATTATATGTCATAGTTTATGCTTTGTTGGCTACAATAAAATTACAAAGGGGCAATTAATCTAGATTAAAGCATAATCCAATTATATAAAAAACGAGCTAATGCTATATGTCTAATTCACAACAAATTACAAATATATTTTGTCTACATCACATTGGGAAAAAAACCCTCAAAAAATCATATTAAATTTTAATTTATTTCTCCCAACTTTTGTGTTTCTCCTTTACAGATAAACAAGAGGTCCTAATTCATCTTCTAATGCAGACCATAAGAGCTGTAGCTAGATTCTATACATTGAATTGAGGGCATGGCCAACATTTGCAGCTCCTCTAGTCATGTGTGAGATGTTATAACATCCAGGGCCGCCATCAGGGGAGATGGCTGAGGAATACTGTCCCGGGCCCTTACAAAGTGGGGGCCAGGAGTCGGCGCCATGACTCCTCAGTTCTCAGTCAGTACTGCTCAGCTCACTCAGTGCAACTGAACTGCAGGTGGCAGGNTCGGATGACTGCACTGAGCACCTGGAGGAATCGGGCCCCACAAAAGTTGGCAGTCCCGGGCCCCACTTTTTCAGATTCAAGCTTTCAGTTTCATTTTACACACTGGAGAATGAGAGCTTGAATCTAACTGGTTGCTATGAGCAACATCCCCACTTTTTAATCTCTCTGCTTAGTAAATTTAGGCCATAGTCTGCATATTACTGTGATTAGCCGGTTTAGGTGCCTTACCTTTCTACAAAGCAATCTCAAACAAACTAGACCATCCTGTCATCTTGCTAGAAAAATGATTTTAAGAAAATAATAATAATAACAGCAATTCAGTAATTCTATCAGATAGCTCAGTATATCTGCTGACCTTTATATGGATTTCTACTGTCTTGCATCATCACTATCAAACTATTTTGCATTTAAAAGCAAAACATTTCTGTCTAAGTCTTAGAGAAAGAGGAATATATTCTCTGCTTGTTCCTAAATAATAAGACAGGGTAAACACGATCTACACGAAACGTGAATCATACTCAAGTAAAACGAAACACAATCTATACAAATCTGTTTTCAAATAGTTGAATTATAAGGTTGAGGTTAAATTACTACTTATATATATTTTAAACTGAGCAATGGCTCAAATGCCATTATCTGTATACTTTACCTAAACCTGACTGCAAATAAAAGTGTAAACATATAGCTCTAGACGATCCAAATCTCAAACTACTATAGGAAATTAAAGGGGCTTAAAGGAGGCACGTCTATAAACTTTTGCAGATCAAAAGAACTCTCTGTGGACTTGTAAATAGCGAAATAACATTCCGGTTTTCTATTTAATACTTTGGAGTTCAAATCCAGGATTATGCTTGGATATCACCCTGGGATAATAAAGAAACACGTTAAGTGAAAGGAAATCTTGTGATTTGAGATATACTATACAAGACGCATTTGTATACATTGTATGTTCTGTAATTATTGTAGTAGTGATAACAGAATAATCTAAGGCAGCGGTTGTTATTAGTTCTTAGGCTCCTTACAAAGGGAACAAAACAAGTCATGTCACAATCAGGTCGCATTAGGGAAGAAAATAATAAACACGATTTATTGAGGTACCATATAAATGCCAGCTACTGCCCACTCTATAGACCTTCCAATGATCAGTGTACAAACAAGAGATCATATCAACTGTAATGTCATGTTTTGTTTTAGGTGGCTCAAAACCATACCTGGGGAAAATGTGAATATTTTATATTACCAGTCATGGGTGGCTCTTACGATGATGACGGAACAGGAAGACAACAGATGGTTACTTGTTTTCACATGTGGCCCAATGTTCCTGGCTACAAGTCAGTGTCAATAAAAGATGGCACAAAGGAAGTCTGCCACACAACACGCCAATATATAAACAATGAAAGAAAAAATATAACCTGGGCCAAAATACTCTATAAACTTCCATATCCAAACACAAAACTGAGTTGTTAGCAATACGCATTAAAGGAATGAAGAGATTTTATCATTTCTCAGATCCATATCTAGTTTTTACACAAGGAACTGTATAGTCTGACAAATATGGAATTTAGCAGCTTTTCCTTCCTTTTTCATTATGTAATTATACAACATCAAGGAAGATGTATGGACATTCCTTCCGATCCCCTCCAAAATATTATGCAAGATATAACACGGCTGGAAAAGGTCTGATACTGGAAAAATATTAAACAAATGAGAGTGAAACATTGTAGTAATACAATCAAACAAATCTGTTTGAAATGTTGTCGGCTTTATAATAAACCTATAGTAACATGATACAGACCAGTCCTGTTCATAGTCTTGGACATTTTGTTGTGGACATTTCACGGCCAATCCCTAGGGGCTGCTGTATGGACTACTGAAGCTTTTCAAATGAATTAGTCGGCATCTGGGCAGCCTAGTGAATTAGACCTTCCCCACCCTGTCCATGTTCCCGGTCATTAGGGTTTCCAACTTTGTTCCAGCCACGTGTGTATGTTATTCTTCTGTCCAGTGGTCGGAGTGGAAAATTAGAAGTGGCCATATGGACATTTAGAAGTGACAGTATGGAAACAAAGAAAATAATAGAAGGTAATAGGGATTTATAGTATGTCAATTATGTCAGTAATGTGAAGGCATATACATTATTTATCGCTTATATTTGCCTTCACATTATTACCAGCTTGTGTTTACACCTGTCTGTTTGTATGTATTCTGCACAATAAACTCCCTGATCGAGGTTGCCTTCCAGTGGCCATGATCTGCTGACTGCTGAGGAGCAGTGAAGACCAGGCCCGTCCTGTCCCGGGAACAGTCTTTTAACATCCAATTTGGGCTACAAATCTCTGATAAGGTCTCCACACTGTGGATGTGCTCCTGCATGGTCATGTCCCACTGTCGGAACTCTTGCTAGTGATGTTTAATAAATGGGGGGTTTCTAATCCCAGCGATCAGAAATATGCCCCTCTTGTAGTATGCTTGGTTCTGGTCCATTTGGATAAATAAAATGTAATGTGTATATAAGCTCTTTGTAAACTAGAAGGGTCAGTTCAACGTAGTTTAGTTAGTGACAGAATAGAATATTATAGGTAAGCACCTACAAATAAGAAAGAAATAGAATAGAAATGTGCCCATACAGAAGGTGAAACACAGGAAAGTGATATTGTATGACTGAAGGTTTTACTTGCAGCTGCTGTTGCGTTTGGATTCAATCTAACAGAATGTTACTTTAGGGACTTGCTTTTTATGACTGTGTGCTTGTAAAACCAGACATAAACTGCTTTCTGCTTGGGATATCACGCAGTAACCCACTTACCCCTGATCTTAGCTGCACCGCAGGTCAGGTCATTGCAGATATTATCTCCGTTACCCTCATGTTCATATGTTTGTATGGGAAATGAAACGTGTTTCTTGAAAGTTGAACAATTAATTGGAATACTGCACACTTCCTATGAGACTGCCACTATAGTTGTATAGTTTTATACATTTCCACAGCTGCATAAACATCTAAATATAAGGTTTAAGTAGCTAGTACCTTGGGATAAACGCACTGATAGAACATAAAGATCAATACATAGGAAACGTAAAATAAGCCTAAAATTTGTGAGAATTTCCAGCGAGTGAAAGACAGGTTTACAGTTTCTGGCGGTTGCATTAGAAGCCATGATGATGTCATGATGCACAGTTTCCCTTGCAATAAAGTCTTGGAACCACAATATTAAAAAGAATTACAGGAGAACGCCATATTTCAAAAACATGCTGTGTGTGCATTTTCCATTTTACGTCTACAGTAATGCTAAGTAAAGGAAGGAAAGATAGCGCGAGTAGGACTGGATGTGTGGTGAGGTCATACACACTGATGACAGCAGAATTGCTGAGGTGACTGGCTGCCAAAGGGTTCAGTATATTATTAGTTTCTTTTTGCCGTTACCATATTATTATTGAATAAATAAGGACATATACCTATATCCACTGCAATTAAGGGCTAGCAGATGTGTTTGTGAGTCATACAGACAAGTTATAAGGACTTAATATATGAAAAATGTCAAAAAATAAATAGAAAAGCAGTAACACAAAACATAACAGCCCCAACATGGAGGATCTGGAAAACTACTGTATTTGTCCTTNTGGGGCTACCTTGATAGCTACAAAAAGAAAACAAAAGTTTGCAGCCTATGATTGATTCACTTCTTGTATGTTATCAACTTAAAAACAAGGGTCATCCAATGTAAAACTTTATTTTAGTAATAAAACCCTAAACTTAAAAAAAAAACTCATAGGAACACACAAGGGAATTATATTTATTTCACTTAAACTCTTAAGACTTGGCCTAAATTTACTAAACTGTGGGATTGGAAAAGTGAGGACGTTGGCCCTAGACAACAAATCAGATTTGAGCTCACATTCTCCGATATGTAAAAAGAAACTGAGAGCTTGAATCTGGTTGGTTGCTATGGTCAACATCCCCACTTTTCCAATCCTGCAGTTGAATACATGTAGGCCTTGGACAGAACAAGTGAGAATAAGCAAATAGTTTGACAGAGAGTTGGAGATAACGCACATTGTGTTTTAATGTATGCGTAGTATATGCAACCACTATCTGTTATTAGTCATTTTGAGATGAATGCAGTGTTCTCCAATGGGATTACGGTCAGGAAGTCTGTTGTTTTTCTAACTCCCCTATTAATGCACATGAACAATACCTTATTATATATGTTTTCCATACTAAAATGTACACCCACTTTCCACACCTTAAACTGTATCCATTATCAGTAAACTTGTAAAAAATAAAAAATATCCTCTACTCTAGACCTCTGGCACTAGGATATAGCATCTTAAGCAAGGTTTCCTGTGTCATTTAAAAATATTATACATGTCTTATATAGTATTATAAAATAGTTGATATAGTCGTATGCAATTAATAGCATCACTATTGACTTTTTAGGATATGTACAATTATAAATAAGAACCTAACAAACAATTTTGTTGTGAATAAAACTTAATATAAATGACTTTATATTTATCATGTAACGAGGGAAATTACATGAATGAATGTAACAATAGTATAAGTATTTTGTCCATGAAAGGGTTAGCCCCTAATGTTGCCGTAGGAAAATTAAACTAGGACCCAATTATGCTCACTCATGCTCAACAAATTTTTTAAGGCTACGGATGAACTGGGGTCAGAAGAGCCTGCAGGCCTGCAACTCTGGTAGTATTGCCAGGCCTATTTTCCCTATCCAAACTCTAATAAAACAGAGTTTCCTTCCAGTATATATATAAAGAAAACAACAACTTTGTAATCATAAAAAAAAATGATGACCCAAATTCACCTATTTATTTACATAAATAAAAAAAGAAAACACTTCAAATGAATTCTCCATATGACATTCCAGAAATGTTCTAAAAGGTTTTCAAAGCATTTTCAACAAAGCCGTTGTACGNCAGGAATGTTTATGCTAATCAGCGAGCACTGTAACCATAACCCGAATCCAAAATGCATTTCAGAGGTCTGACATATTGCCATGTTTGTTTTCCAATAGCGGTCACCTGTTGGCCTAATAACCCTTAAGCTTTTGTTTTCACTCCTGACTTATGCATGTCTACGCTGGGGAGTATTAGCATAGTAGTTACATCTATATAGCAGAAAGAAATACATAATAATATAGTATCATTAGTAAGTTCCATCGGTATCAATACAGTGAAGTTGAATATATTGCAAGCTAACCAATCTTTCATTCATTCACTCACTATGAATGCACTACCAGAAATGTGTTATATAACTGTTTGTCAAGAAGTGAACCAGGGCCTTTGACAACCACTGAAACTGGAGGTTCTCAGGTATGGCTGATGTATAAAAGGCTGTATACATCAAAACATTTGCATTTTGAATTTCGCATAAGGTCATGACATCCTGAGAAAAAACTCACAAAAGGAACAAAAGGAATTCAGGAGAAGTCTCAAAATCACTGGGGCTGATCCCGGCAGCTCATGAACCGTAACTTTGTGTGACTGTGCATGATCAGAAAGGATGGCTTAAATGCTGAATGGCGTGTTGTGGAAGGGAAGGTGTGAAGGTATGTACTTAATACACTGTTAGGGACTGCCCAAAAAGTGCACCCCTATACAGCCAAATTTAGCTAAGTCCAGGGGTCTGACGCTGCACGGCCCTAATTCACTAAACTACGGGAATGAACGAGTACACATAGCAACAATCAGATTTTGGCTCTTAGTTTCATTTTACATGCTGGAGAATGTCATCTAGAATCCAATTGGCTGCTAAGGGCAACATTTCCATTTTTTATTCCTGAATTTTATGTCTTTTCATGCACATATATAACATATATGGCAGAGGCAGCCCCAGCTAAAAAAAAAGTTATATAATAACATTTCCTTTAAAAGTATAAAAAGTAATAAAAAGTATTTTATTTTAATTAATTTTTAATATATATTATTTTTTTTATTAATACATATTTATTATATAATTATTTTCTTCAAAAAAGAGAATTAATGCATAATACTTTTGAAAGGTCTGTATAAGAGAGAAATGGAAAATAATATGCGTCAAAGAAATATCAAAGAACAATTTATAATTCAGATTAGTGCTCTANGTTTTATATATAACAACACATAGCCGCATTAGAAAAGCCACACCTGCAGAACAGAGGGTTTGCCATGTGTGCTCTCACTAGACTGTGAGAGCTCCCATATTGTTTCAGAAGGGTATATAAACATGAACTTCTAAAGGGTCTATGTGTGGCTTTTCCTGAGTGCCAGATGCACACTGTTTCCAAAATAAGAAAATAGGAAACTCTTCCTGTTCAAACTGTTTCGCATATTACCGGCCATATAATGGTATCTGTAAGATTTCCAGACTGCTGACACTGGTTAATTATTAAACAATTTGTGAAATGTGACAGATAATATTCTTATAATTAAAAACGAATGAACAACCCGCTCCTCCAAAAGAACTCAAAAACTTCACCATGTTCGTGAAGGAAACAAAAAAAAAGAAATACAATTCATTTAAACAAAGTACACAAAGATTAATTCTCATTTAGGTTTGAGATCAAAATGACCATAGGTTCATTTTGCTGATCAGCCTGTGTGTCGACAGGGGCGCTAAGAGGGTGAGGGAATGGGGTACAAATTACTGGCACATAGGCACAGCAGAGAGTATGGCAGAAAACAAAGCAGGAAGACTGCAAAGGTAAGTAAAGTATTAAGATCATTAAAAGGATAGGTTGGTGTTTGGACAGCTAGAGACACACAAGTGGAGACATAGGAAAGTTGAAGACACAGCTACATCCCCAATGGGTTGGAAACACCCCCTTTACTGGCTTATCTTTAATAATTATATATGGAGGGAATGCTCTAAGAAGTTGTTAAATTCCTCTTGATGACCCTGTGTGTTGGAACCATGCTATTCAACTATTCAAAGACAACTAAGCAACTTAGCTCACAATTCCACTCAATCTTTAACACCATTGTAAGGAATTTCTAAATGAGCACCCGTCAAAGCACAAAATAAGTACATGGCCACTTACTGTTAGTCTTTAACTTTCCAGGGTCGCTATTCCGGCTGCCAGCTTGATTGATGGCTTTGACAATAAAGATATATTTGGTGCCGCTTTGTAGGCCGTGAACAGTATAGTGGTTCTGCTTGATATTGGGAACAATCATCCAGCTGTCGGCAGAATTACATAAACCTGCAAGTTTAATTAAACAGACGTCATGAAATGAATGACTGGAAACTGCATATAAATACAAAATAAACATCAGGACCGATGATAGCTAAACATCTCTCTCTCGCTCTCTCTCTCTCTCTCTCTATATATATATATATATATATATATATATATTATCCTCTATCTGGTATCTTTACTTTTAAAGCTCTGTAACTAGTAGCCTTGCATATTGATTACTGTTTAAATATTGAGCTTTGAATTATTGTTAGATATTATAACAGTGATTACCTAATTATATGCTAAGCTTTAAAGATCATATGCAAATGCAATGCAACATCAAAGTATTACTTCTTTCTTATATACAAAGAACCAAGTAACCAAAATTGTGGATTCCTCCTGCAATTTTCTATGTTTTTGGCACATTTTAAACCATGTTCATATTCCAGTATGTTGGTGTATTATAAAGGGTTCATGGTTCTTGCTTTGCACTACTATGGGTATAAGGGAAAAGTGCACATTGCACAAATACTGGTACATCGGCAACATTTCAATGCTCCTTATATCTATCAATATATTTCACATAATATATATTCAGATCTCATTTCCTTGAATATACTGTAGCAGTTTGTAGAATTTTCTATTAAATGCATTGAGTAGATACATTAACATGAAATGAAAAAAAAAGCTATTTTTCTTTACTGTATGTAGCAGCGAATGAGTCACTACAATATTTTGCTGAATTTTTGAAAAGAAATAAAATGAAAAGCACAGGGGATAAGACAGCCATTTCCTTCCGCAACGACTGAGCTGAAACTTGAGTACTTGCATATGCTGTTAAATATGTAGCAATCGACGTNAGGTGCTTAGGTTTTGCTATAACCTACTTAAATGCAAATGGCCTGCATTATAAGGTATTCANGTTTAGTGCTCTGCTGTTTATGAGCAGCAGGGAGATTTAAGTAAGCTCTCATATGCATCTCACCCANTGACTGAAAACCCCAGCCCAGAATCACATTTTGTTAACCCCTTGGTCATGCAATGAGTGACTTAGCATGGTGTATTAAATGTAATCTAATGTTTATTTTTGCTCTGTCTGAACCTTATTGTTATTAAATAGTTTTGACAATTCACTTAAAGACAGTTTTACCAAATCATGTATTTTGCTTTATTATTCCGGCAGTTTGTATACCAACACATTTACAAAACTAAAACTGCTTTTAAAATCGTTCCGCAAACAGCCATATTTATTAATAAACCCCAGATAAAATTAAATTTTTTAATTTAAATTCACTTTTTACTCCTGGATCGCTTGTAGTGTAGTCCCATACATTAATGGCATGTCCATGCATATGCAGAATGNTCATACTGAGTACTAATGCATTCTCAATGCGTACAAAAGCTATCGTACAGAGTAACCATAAAATAATATTTTCCGCTGCAATGCCATAGGTGGCTCCTATCCAATAAGATCCCTAGTCTTACTTTATACTTGGATATAAACTGCCTACAAACCGAGATCTCAACCCTTTACTGTGAATGGCTGGATGTGGTATCATCAAGCCCTTCC
>JABWIB010004598.1:0-12839 GCA_016617825.1 Platyplectrum ornatum
AAAAAACAATCTCAGAATCAGTTGGATACGTTAAAGCATTAAAAAGTTATTACCATATAAAGTGTAACATGTCAAATGTGTAAAATAGGGCTTGGTCATTAGGGACCAAATAGGCTGCGTCTTAAAGGGGTTAATGATGACAACTGGACTGTATCCAGATATATGAAAAGGGACCCCCCCTGTGTATTTGTTCTCCTTGAGTTTTGGAAACACACAATACATACTTCAAGACTATTCATCAGGGTCCAAAACTTGCATGGTGGATGTATTTCCATTTTGCAGTAAAGGTTTGTGGGCTGTATTCCCAATCCAGATTCCTGCACCATCACCTCAAAAAATGTAATACCATATGTGTGAGGGAGTGGCTCTGATGCGCTCTAGGCTCAGCAGAAAGTGGAGTCTGGATCTGGTCCATAGTGTCTATGATTCTCCATCGTTGATCAACACTATATGCCTAAATTCCTATTTACTTCAGTTATTTCCTGTATTTCTATACTGGCACTTATACATGTCTACACCACCACTTCTATGTTTACACTTCAACCACTGCGTAATATTATATTGTAAACTCTCATGAGCACAGTGCTTCCTATCCAGTGTATTTGTGTAACATATATCTTGTTTTCCCTACTGCATGACACTGGAGAGCTCTGTGGTGCCTTACTAATTAGAAAAACAATACTAGAAATCTAACTTTACAGGGTATCATTACGAGTAGCCTTAAATCAGTATGTAATGACATGTGTTTAACTGTAATGGGTTATTCTATTAAACAAAAGAAGCCAGTGTCAGACAACTGGAGGCTAACATAGAAGCATAACAGAAAGCCTGTTATGAACACCCAATATAATTACAGTAAACCTTCTGTTGCAGTTCCACAAATGACTATTGAGATGACGGCTTGAGCTCTAAACAGCTGGAGCTAATGGAACAACATTGACAGGAGGTGACAACACTACTACATGGCTTTAATTGATTCAGCATTTCCAAAAAGTAAAACCCTAGGTTTAATAATGCCATTTAAACAGGGCCGGTGCTAGGCCTGTGGGCGCCCTAGGCAGACCTAGCACTGCGCCCCCTCGCCGGCAAGTGACGAGCAGCATGACATCATGACGCTGCATCGCTTCTAAACTACAGAAGAGGGCGGCGGGGTGATCAACCGGCCACCCACCCTCCCAGTTTTTTATTATTTGAGGGGGAGCGGGGTTCTTTTTTCCCCAATGCTTAATTTATTTATTTATTTTTTTAAAAAGCTGCTGCTCTGCCGCCAATGACACACGTTAGGACACAAAATAAGTGTGAAGAACATAAAATTACTGATTGAAAGAGGAAGACAATAGTGGCTTAGACGAGAAGAGGAACACAATAATAGTTTTCAAAACAACAGAGAATGATTAATGGAGATATAATAGCCAATCAAATTACAGCTATTATTTTCTAGAATGTTTTCCACATACCACAAATTATTGCTTAATAAACTCTATGTTCCTCATATTGAGTTCTTTTACCCAAATCTGTGGGATTGTCATTGTTACATGCCATGAATAGACAGACCACATCCCAGGTATTCTGCAGAGCCCCTGATGATAGGCATCAATGTTGGGAAGTATATGGTGGTCATCTACCTTAGTTATCTTTCCATATTGCCCCTTCTAAATGTCTATACCATCACTACTAAGCAGAGCGCTTCCTATCCAGTGCATCTGTGTTAGATCTTGTTATCTTGTTTTCTCTACTGCATGACACTGGAGAGCACTAGAAATCTCATATTATAGGATTACATGCAGACTTATACTAGAATGTAATGATATGGATCAAAGGTCTCTTGGAGGAGTTCAACCCAAATTACTTACGAATAAGGATAAAATGCAGGATGTTATAGTTGCTAAGAAGGCTTTTGACAAACGTTAGATTTTTTTCCAGCTTTAATTTGTCTGATAATAAAATTTGTAAGATTATATGACTGATGTATGACTGATACACTATTGAGGAACTCGTGTTGGAAGTGCTGCCATATCGTATACATAGAGTGGCTAATTACTCAGCTGCCTTTCTGAACGGTCTGCACTGTAACCGAGGACTCTACAAAGCAATGTGCTGACGAGCATGGTGCATGTAAATTATTATCAGGGAGCTGATACAAGGATTGCCTTACCTCTATATAGTCACAAGGGAGTCCCTTCTCTCAGGGCTGGTGCTACCATTAGGCCATCTTAGATTGCTGAGCTCAGGGGGTGGCAAAAGCACCCCCACTCTGCCTCCATTTATATCCCAGGTCATATCATAACCCGGCATGTAAATAATTAGCCAAACTAGCGTCTGCTGCTCCTCTACAGAATGGTGGTTTCCCCTGTTCTACATGAACATGACCTTTGCAGTGGGCTTGGATGGTTGGGGGGGCAATGCTAGGTCTTGCCTAGGGTGCCTCCTAGAGACCTAGCACGGGCACTAGCCTCTCTACTATAAATGCTGTTTTAACAACGGAACCACTTTAACAATGGAAATATTTTACAATATCCTATCAGAGAGTGAAGGCTAAAGAACTGTGAGTAAAGTCTACTACTAAATCTGCTCTCTGAATGGGTCTTTGAGCAGTGAATATCACTGTATATACAAGGGAATTACTACTGATAAGGTGGCCATCCAGCTGTGCCCGGTACCTTCTTGCGATGGTCCGGCGTCTCCGTCTTGTNCGGAGAGACGCTCTACAGAACAGATTTGTATCTATTACAAAAAGATAGTGAAGGTTACACTATCTCTCCTAATGTAATCTTTAAGTGGACAATCTGGACAGCAATTACAAGTCTATACAAGGGGCTAAATACGCTGAATCTATCTGGGTGCTTACAGTCCACTTACATTTAGATCTAATCCACTTCACCGATGATAAGGATTTACTAAAAAGCTGCCTAAATGCTTTCAATCATGTAACAAAACATTGTGGTAACCAACTCAAGTATCACAAGGAATTCCTTAGTACTTCTAAAATTTGGACATTCGGTTGTATCAGTGGGTTATTGAAAGATTTAGATCCCACTCATGATAACATATTAAGATGATCATTGCTTAAGGTTTATATTGTGCTGGTATTGCTGATTATGATTGATGATTTAAATAATGAAGTTTTTAATGTTGAATTTGAATTATATTAATATTAATATATATATATATATATATATATATATATATATATAAATACACATTACTTATTGCTGTGCTGTTTTTACAGAGTGGCAGAGTTCAGTTATTGGAGGCAATAATATATATTGTACCTATCTTTTTGTATGTAATGATATGTGGTTATCTGTAAAGGGACAAAAGAAGCTAGTGTCAGACTAGCCAGTGTCATTAAAGCCTAACCAGCTATGAACACCCCATATAATTGCTCTAAACCTGTAATACCATTTTCTTACTGCTAGCCTTCCATCAATTTATTCATCGTGAGCTGGATGGCACAATTGGTCATATTTAATTTTTTCTTGTTGTGTATTAAGAGAAAAGTAGGAGGTAGCCTAAAATCTAAGACATCCCATTTGCACTGTTTCCTTTCTATGTGTTGATGAATATACCCCAATATATTTGATGACTCTGAGCTTTCTGTCAACAAGACACAGTATCTAATTTGGAATTCCTGCACCTACTGGAAATATGATGAACACCGTCCTCTAGTGGAACAATAATAAAAGTATAGAGAAATTACCAAAGCTAATACATAAATGTTGCAATGCTGTGAAAAATATTGGCTTTGCACTTACTCATAGACTATACAATTGTAACTTGTTACTGTATACGCTGTATAAGTGATAATTTGCAAAATTATAGTGTGGTGCCATCACTATTCTGCTTTA
Organism: Platyplectrum ornatum; assembly: GCA_016617825.1. Lineage (NCBI taxonomy): Eukaryota > Metazoa > Chordata > Amphibia > Anura > Limnodynastidae > Platyplectrum > Platyplectrum ornatum. The sequence goes on from JABWIB010004598.1 coordinate 3,849, forward strand.
CATCTCTCAGTTTCCTCCCTGAATTCTGTACCCAAGCAAGGAAACAAATTATATTTCTAAAATTATGTATCAAGATAAGATTGTTGAACTAACAGCAGGAATGCTTGAAACAAATGTACTCTTTGAACAACAGAATAAAATATAAATATATTGATGTAACATTATATGCTACCACCCACTGAATAGAATCATTTTAAGAGTTTTCTAAATGCATTGTTTACTAAACATTAAAATTCATCATAGTAATTATTTCTTGTTTTGTTTGTTACTAAATAAGAAAGCTGAAAATGGTAATTATTCCATATTATTTGTCATTACTTTCCATGTTCAGTTTTGATTACAATCAGAATGGCCTTGGTAGTAAAAGTTTTGTAGACTAATTAGTTAATTACAAGATGATGAAAAGCAGAAAAACTATGAAATATTGCTTTTGATTGAAGTGTTAAACCCTTGCAAACAAAATTATATATATATATATATATATATATATATATATATGTATATATATTATAGCTCCACGCTAAAGTCATTAATAAACATGAGAATACGACTGCAGTAATCTGCTTCATTGAGAAGAAATTCATTCGAAGACTGTGAACTCAAAGCCTTTTGCGGAAAGCTACACTTCATCATTACTGTTAAAAATAAGGACGCACCACCATATTTCACTGTGGGGATGATGTTCTTGGTGTAATGGGATATGTTGGGTTTGCATCAGAGATTGGGTGGAAGATTGGAAATGTGGGGATGTTGTCCATAGCAATTAATCGTATTTTAGCTCACATTCTCCATTATGTAAAATTAATCTGAGAGCGTGAATCTGATTGGTTGCTATGGGCAACATCCAAGTTTTCCAATTATTGCCAAGGTAAACTCGAATGCTTGTTCCAGGTGCAGCTGTGCAGCATAAATAACCTTACTGCTCTTTCTGTGGCTTCTTTCTAGAGGTTAGCTTTGCCCTTTAGTTTCTAGTTGAAGACTTCAGTGATAGTTTTTTCTAGATGCTGCAAGGTTTTGTGACCTCTGTTTCTTTACTTACATAATTATTGTCTCAAGCTTTCTTCAGAGCCTCATATCCATATTACTCAAGAGAAATACAAAAATGTATTCCATCATCTATACCACACTCCTCCCAACTGTCCCGTTTTCAACGGTACAGTCCCACTTTTGGGGGACTGTCTCACTTTTGGGGGACTGTCTAGCTTTTGAGGGACTGTCTCGCTTTTGGGGGACTGTCTCGCTTTTGGGGGCTGTCCTGCTGTACCTCCCATCTCCAAGTTTGTCCTAAGGGGACAAATTTTGTATCCATATTTTGTATTATTTGCCGTGAGCTGCGGCATCGCCATTGCTCTGGCCCTGGTAAGGTGGGAGGTATGATACAATTGTGTGAGACTGATAGAATTATCTATCAATCTATCTCATATCTTGCTATCTATCTATATACCCATCTGTCTGCTCTACACGATTGAAACTGGGAATTCCATAATATTCTAATTAGAAAATGGGTGTTTTTCTCATTTAAATAGTTACAGTAGCAGTGTAAAGCATGCATCCACAAAACACATCATCTCAGGGCATAGTGTAAGGTAAAGGTGCAGGCCATTTTAAATTTTCAATAAGAAAAATAATATAAAAGCATTTAAAGGGTTATTAAATGCTGCAAATGCAATCATTTAAACCCTACATTTAATAAATGCAGAGACAGAGTGCAGGGGTACAAGTCTGCCCCTTTTTCCTATATTCCTATCCCGAGCTTAAAACACACACCTGGACAGCATGTACACTGCATTCACATTCCAGATGCGCTGACAACTTTGGGTCAGCTACTACATATACTTTTAGTTATGTTCCTCTTTTCTCACCTTTAGTACATGCTGCTGGGCTCTGCTATGTGTGATCCATGCCAAGAGTGGGCAGATTGTAGAAACCACACCATTCCTGTATAGCAGAAGCTTTTCATTCTGTCTTAGCTATTTATATGCTTGTCCTTTTATGAACTTGCAAGCTCAAATGCATATAAAGTATGGAAGTGATACAATCAGAGATGAGTGGTAGAGCAAATCTGAAATGGGTGCTAAATTGTGCAAATAATAGTATAGAATCCAATAACCGTTTTTTGTTTATTGTATAGAAAGTGGACCCACTTACTCTTTTCTTACAAATACACCTCTCAGGGCAGAAACCACTAGACCTGTCTACGGCATCATTTACTCCACACGCGAGCACTTCTCTCCTGAATTAGATGAAATGCTGTCTTTCTCTCTCTTTTCATGGGTTTTGCTACATGATTTGACTTGCTCAGGTTTTTATAACTGTTTTCTGTAAATGTGCAAATATAGTTTATCAGGGTGATATTAAAATGGCATGACATAAGACACACTACAAATTGCAAAATCCTCCACGCAGGGAATCTGCAGCCAAAACCGTCCAGGCTCAGCAAAGCCCCGGCCATTTTCCCCCAGTTTATCGGGACAAACTTATAGGAGCGCACAGTCACGCAAAAGCAGGACTGTCCCGCTAAAATAATGCTCACTCCCATCTTATGCTATGTTCAGATTACCAGTCTGCAAATTAATGTTGTTTTCAAACCCCATCGATTTGCAGGCGCACAGCCCACAGTCCGTCCACACTACACGGTGTTGTTCCTGGGTTCAACACTGTGCAAAAGCAGTGTCAGACCCGGCATTTAAAGGAAAACCATGATTTTTTACCCGGGTCTAAGACCTGGCTAGAGAGAACCAGGGTTTCTATTCATACTCAGGGCTGTCGAGATAGGGGGGAGGGGGTACTCTTTACCCGGGCCCAGAGCTGACAGGGGGCCCGTGAATGAGATTGATGGTTTTAGGAGATTTTTTTAACTGTTTACTGAGTGTGATCTGCAGTGAGAGCTGCTCTTTTGAAGAAAGAGAAGCCTGTAGCCCGTCATTGGACTCAAGCATGACCTTAACGATTCACAATGTATCCTGCTTAAACATATTCCTTCCCATGAGAGGTAAACACACATATAATGTACTTTTGCCTCTGTAGGTCTAATGCTTTCAATCTTATAGGTATATATTCAAGGGAAAACAGGCATGCACCCAATGGTTTGAAAACATGGATGACAGTGGTGTGTGCTGCGTAGCGGTGGAAAAACATTGCTTCTTAAATATGAAGGGGCCCCAGGAATTTGCTGTGCAGGAGCCCAAAATTTCTCTTGGCGGCCCTGTCCAAACTGAATGAACCAGGGCTATCATGAAGCCCAGTGTTTTCATAAAAGCCCCAGATTTATGCATGCAGTCTGAACGGGGTATTATAATTTATAAGGCCCATAAAATGCCTAACAGTTTGTCAACTTATCTGGACAAAGTGGTAAGTGAGCAGGACAGTGGTACAATGGGCAGGACATGGTGAACTGAGAGATGCCCTAAACATGTGTCCAATCGTCCAAACTGTATATTGAGTAGGTTGCCTGATGTATGGTAGAGGATTAATCAGTAACAATTGTGTCTTTTCTAGCAGGCTCACAATGTAATGAACTTATGGAGGGGCTCCCAAATTACCTGCCAAAAGTTGCAAGAGACCTGGAAAGCACAAACAAGATTCACCAGGCCTGGGAACATTTTCAAATCAATGTTTAAATGGTTAACTGGTCTATAATCAGAAACTATGCAAAGCTACCCAAATTAATTATGAGCTTGAAGTAGACATATAACAAAACTAAGGATGATGTCAATATTTGTATAATACATACAGGGACAGTCTCAGTCCAAGGCACAGGACAATGGTAAGCAGGGAACATAAAGGCACATGAAGGTAGCAAGGCTGGATGGGCTGTCTCCATTTATATGCTGGGTTATATTATAACCCGGCATGTAAAATAATTTGCCAACCTGGGAGGGCGCGTGTCTTTCCTCTATTGAATGGTGGCGCTCCTCTCCCCTATGTGAACTGGACCAGGGAGTGGCGGCAGTTGGAAGGCGAGGGGGCTTGGTTGGTTTGGAGGTGTGGTACTTGTGAGCCCTGAGAATAGATGTAAAAGTTGGTATAAAAGTCATGTCCAGTTCAACAGCTTATAAAAGAATAATAGTAGGTTTTTTAATATTAGGTTTTCACACAAGAGAAATAAAAATATGAACATGCATACAGCAAACATAAAAGATGATCAACTTTATATGCAATTAATTCAAACCTAAGCTAATTCTAATGTCCCGCTGTGAGTTTGCACGTTTATGGTTTCTCAGCTGTCCATCTGTTTCTGATCCCTGTTGACATATAGATAAGGATCCCCCTTCAGATGATGGAACCTCCTTAAAATGGGATCGTAAAATAAGAATGAGAAAAATGTGCATGTGACTGAGAACACAGTACTTTATGTCTGATCCTTAATTCAGTATCATTTTATAAGGAGAATCCAGATTGATATATTTTATTAATACAGGTTATGATCGCATATATTGATACTAACTTGACAAAGGATACTACAATCCAAGGGAAAGTAATGTAATTGGTCAAAAAAACTGTTTTGTACAGATACATACATACATACATACATACATACATGAAAAGAAAATGTAGAAAATGTAGAATTAGAGCCATTATAGTTGCCACTTTAAGTCATATGGAATTTGAACAATTGGGACATTCTCCATATTTTAAATTACAGGTCTTTCTTTACAGTATAATTATGAAAAAAAATAATAATACATTTATCTATTAATTCAGTAACTGTTGGATATAATATACAAAAATCCTTAAAATATGAAAGACAAAAAATATATTAAGCTGACATGGAATACAGCAAGACATAATACAGTTTTCCCTGCTCTTTTTATTCTGTTTATTCATTTTTTTTAACATTTTTTTTATTCCTATGAGACAAGCTTCATATTTGTGACTCAAACTATTTACATTATTCATGCATTTTTCAGCTATTTACCAGCAGTTTATAATAAAATTCCACATCTGTTTTCAATTTATGCCCATATTTGCTTACCCTTCACTGTCAGATGGTCTCCCAGTGTTTTCTTTCTCCTTCTATCTTCTATGTCTGTGCAGAAATCTTTGCGTGTAAAGGTATTATCCTTTTCACTATTACAGTATGCAGTTTTAACTACTAAATAACCAGCTGTCATGTAACTCTCTAGAGAAGATAAGCATGGCCTTACAAAAGTTGCAAAACAAACCACTTTCTTTGCCAAATGTGAATTTGAAGCTGCTGAAACCAGTTTCACGACATGATATAATTTATATGCATTAATTGCAGTAATAATTTAGTAAAGCTGAGGTTTCTAACTGTGTACATGCTGAAGGAAATATTGCTTAAACAAGAAATAAACTTTGGAGTTTTAAGTTTTTATTTTGCATTGCATAGTGGTGTAAAATAATTACATGGTACGTGCTTTGACATCATTCACAGATAGCTACCAACTATCAGGTTACTGTTATTATTCAAAACAAGACAACCACAACTATAATAATGACAATGGGCTGTATCCATACATAATAACAACAGACACCAGACAATGGACCTGATCCAGACTTCCTGCGCCTGCCGTGTCCGTGCTATTCAGAGTTCTTTAGAATGGCACACGGAGGTAAGGGACATGCGATATGCCCCTCTCCCCTGCTGCCTGAGATGCGAGCGCAGAGGCTCCAGATTCTATTGCCGGAGCCTCTGGGCTGTGACAGTCAGCAGCGATTGCTGCACATAAAAGCTGCCATAGTAACTGGCAAAAAACCCCAACCCCAAATAGCTTTTAGTAATTATTTTATAAATAATTTTTTTTTTAGAACCATGAAAAGCATTTTGTGCAGGGGACAATTATCTGCTTCTTATGCTGGGTANACATCAGAAACATCATCTTCCCAATCAACAGATAAATGACCCTCACAGCAGAAATCTGTTAGAAACATGCATTTTGTGAGTACACATCTAACAGATTTCTGCTGTGAGGGTCATTTATCTGTTGATTGGAAAGATGGTCTTTCTTATGTGTACCCAGCATTACTCTTACACCCAACTTGCACCATGTCAGTACATGACATGAGACGTGACATGATTTTCCTAAATCAGGATCCAGGCTATAATTTTTGGTGTAGATACAGAAAAACATATTGTTATCTGAAGCCTGGATTGCGAAAATGCCTGCAAAATATAGGTACAATTCTGACTGATTTATGCAAAAGCTGTGCAGAGGATTTGAGAAGAGAATAATTAGCTAATTTTAAATCCGGCTCATTAGTAATAATAATAACAATAATTACAAATAATTGTTACCGTAATAATATCAAACTGTAAAGTATAATATGCTGCCAGGTATTTTACATAATTTAAGAAGTAGATTGCATGGATCTGTGTACTGCTTATATTCTGAAGTATTACTAAACATAAACCTTAGGAGGGTGAACATTGTGTGCCTTGAGGTGCTGTACAATTATTGGCAGAATGTTTGACAAATAACCGCATTTTACAGAAAAGTGGGTACTGACTGACCACATTTTCGAGAATTCTTGATTAAAAAAAATTGAATCATTTTGATCAGATAACTTATATAGAGCAAACTTATTATCTTCCAGTACAGAGAAACTTCATTTGAATGAGTGTTAAGTGTTGTGTAAAGAACGTGGCTGAGCAATAAATGTTACATAAAGAAAGCCTTTCTTTGTGCATATGCCCTTTTAAATTCTAACGTACCAGCATTTATTATGTGCAAAGTTAATATCTCTTCATCACAGCCATTGGTAGGATGTTGCAAGACACGTGTTTATTGCTGGACTACAGACCTGTAATGAGGCAGTTAACACACTTTATGAAGGTTATAAAATGTGAAATGCCAATATATCTCTATGGAACTGCTTATTACAGATAGACCTCATATTTGCTTACCATCTGGCATGACAAGGCTGATTTTTTATTCCCATGCAAAAATGAAAAGGGTGTATGTGCTTTGGATGCTCAGACGTCTGAACTTTTCTTTCCACAATATGATGTTCTGGGAGCTTCCAATAGTACCCAGCAGAGGCGGAACTACCACTGGTGCAGCAGGTGCAAGGCTCCTGGGCCCATGAGGATCCAGAGGCTCATGGGATTTCCAGGACTCATGTGGCTCCTGGAACCTGCAGGAGCTGCAGCACACGGCCGCTTGGCTGTCATGTCCCGGCTGTGAGACCACTTGACTGTGAGAGTCAAGTGGTTGGCTGTAAATCCGCCCGGACCTGACGCGCGCAAGCCTTGAGCATCTACCAATATAGCCAATATACGAACCCAGATTTTGGAAAACAGGGAAGGGCCCACGACTATACAGTTCCGCCTCTGGTACCCAGATCTGTGCACATTGCTAAACCGCTACCCCAATGTGCTATTTAGCATAGCAAATATCAGTGCTGGAATACAGTAGTGCTAATGCTGGAATTCACCTAACAATTGCATGTAAAATAAAAACAAAATGACCGAATCTGGATTCTCAAACAGCCCACTGACTGCACCTAACACTAGCTATGAAATGAAAGTTTAAGGGCTGAATAGGAGAAAGGAGATGATCTACATTTTTATTAAGGAGCTCTATTGAACTTAATGGTAAATTATCTAAAATATATAAACATTACTCCTAACAAGTCAGGACCTCAGCACTATATTATTTGCAACAAGTATAATATAAAGTATAGATATCCAGCAGTCAATACCCACTTAGTTAAATAAAATAAAATAGTATGCATTGTTTTTTACCATTAATTGCTTCAATAAAGAAGTTTACACAAATAAAAAAAATACTTAGAGGCCTAGAACTGGATCTAAAGTTACGCAGCATAATAACTTTTCATGCTCAAGGAGTAGAAAATAACAGCAGTTTGCATTTGCACATGTGTACACACTGTCAGGGATGGAGCAGATGTGTATGGCATGCATGCAAGATGGGAAGGTATTTAAATAATACAGAGAGAACTTGTTTCAGCCATTGTGTACTGTTCAGACTTCTGTTCTGTGCTCGTTTTAAATTCATAGGGTTGACAGTTTGTAAGTCCATGGGTGTGAGGGGCATGGTCTTTCTTTGACCCATGTTGAAAACTGGATACAGCTGGGATCTGGCTTTGCATCTCCACTGCTGCTATGTTTGGAGTGCAGCATATGCTGGTCCCTGATCTCTATCATCTCCCTTACAGCTAAAGTCAAAAACTAATACTGACCTCACTGAGCCCTGGGAGCTGCACACCACAGCTGTGTTCACGTCAGACTTGTTACTTATATTTGTAACAAGATAATTTATACACACAGTCTCATACACACAGATAATACTTTAGTGTTTATGACACATGTACAAAAAAATTAGTTTTTCAGATATAAATATACCATTTAAAGTGCAAATGGATAGGATGGTTACCGAAGCACTCACATGTATGCATGGATCTCCTATCAAATTCCATGTGCAATTGGATCCAGTCTGTAGTGATGGACAATGCTATGGTGAATAGGATCTGAAAGATGTGCCAAATGTCTACAAGATGTGAGCTAATTGGATGAACTGTCCTATCGATTACTAGGATGGGACTAGTGCAGTTTTTACATTCTGTGCATGTACATGCTACAATCCAAGACTGCAATACTTTTACTCCAATAGGTTTACAGGACAGATTTGAGCTCAAGAGAGACAGGTTAACAATTTCAGTAGTACAGTTTGTGTGTCCTAAACTATACCAAAGGACCATGGCCTAAATTCACTAAGCGGGGAGATTGCAGGTGAATTGAAAAGTGGGGATGTTGCCCATAGCAACCAATCAGATTCAAGCTCACATTCTACAGTATGTAAAATGCAAAGAGAAGCTTGAATCTGTTTGGTTGCTATGGGCAACAAACCCACTTTTTAATTCCTCTACAATCTCCCTGCTTAGTGAATTTAGGCCCATATTTCCAGCCAAACCCCAATTTAAGTGAATGGAATGGATGAAAAATCTTAAGGTTTGGGTCAGTTGGCGGAACTCTGTGTATAAGTGACCTGGGGGGGAATTCACTAA
>JABWIB010004599.1:2392-13911 GCA_016617825.1 Platyplectrum ornatum
TTTAGTAAATCTACTTGCTAACGGCAGAGATAGGTCAAAATTAAAAAATCGAAGAGCAATTCGAGGCTGTAATTCGCGGACGCGTATTCATTTGGACCTCCGATTTTAGACAAATTCGGGCCTTTGTAAATACGAAAACGGCAAATTCGCGCCAAGAATCGAAGACTGAAATCGCAAAACACAATTCGAGGCTTAGTAAATACCCCCCAATGTCTTATAGGTAAGATTGATGCAGTGATGCAGTACACAATTACACAATATTGTTCCAAAAACGTGTTTTGAAGTAATACCACTGTTAAAATGGTTTTGTAACAGCACTCCTTGCATTATAATACCAGTATATGTGTTTTCTCTGCAGACTACATAAGTCATAAATTCTTTCTATGACCCATTCACCCACAATTATGACACTACACCCTCTTTAAGAGACTATATTGTAAAATATCAGCCATTTATAGAGTGTATACAGACTTTTTGCCTGCTCACAGCTGATGGTTCTCTCAACACAAGGTTGGTGCTACATATTCCAGCATCCTAAGCTCAGGCTGCCTTTGTGCTCTTTTTACAGACTTCTTGCAGCATGATGTACTTTAAACATAAAAATATGTATGAATCATGGTCCTTGCAGGACATGGGACCATATCCAGACTTCCGCATAACGGGCATCTTCCGCAGGCAGTGTGTGGATGTCGGCCAAAATTCCTGGAAGCACACAGTAGTAGTAGCGGCAATTCACTGCTATGCTGGCATTTTTATCAATGAAAACTAATTTAAAGAATATACATAAAAAGACACAACACATTTTTAATTTAAGAATAATATTTACTAAAAGTAAAATAAACACTTTTTTTTCTAGGCGGATGCTCAGGTCTAGATTATCTAGATGATTTTGTAGAACCTTTTACATAATTAGTTTCTGTAGGATGGAATTCAATTACATTTATAAAGATGTTGTCAATCTGCATTTTACTCCTATTCTAGTAATGTATGTGGTAAAATGGGGATTGAAGTTATCTTCTGGTGTGATTATTGCTCATGGCAATTTAATAATACACAAAAAACCCAGTTTATTCCAGAGATAATGATGTGGATGTGAGCTGGAGATACATGTTTCAAAAAGGTCAGTACTAGCTCACCTTCCTGACAGCCTTTTTGTAGAAAGATGAGTTTTACTAAAAATATCTGCTTAGTTAAGTGTCTCTGAGATGTTCTGATAATTATATCTCAAGAAAATCAATAAGGANAAAAGACTATTTGAAAATTGAAATTGTGGTCAGCTTGGATTCTGTCATCAAAAATTACTATGGCTTTCTTTTTTTCTTTCTTTCTTTCATTCTTTCTTTCTTTCTTTCTTTCTTGTAAAATTATAGAAAATTACAGAAAATCTAAATTATAGAAAATAAAAAATACAGTATGTTTTAAAGTTTCTATTCAGTATTGAAGTATACCCATTTTGGTTATAAGTACTATGTTAAACATCATTCATTCTGGTCTCGGTCCGTCAAGCTTATATTTTAGTCTTGCGTAATAATATAGACACTATATAGACAAAGTTCTAAGGCCCTTGTTCACTGCATGAATGAAAAAGTGGCACTGTTGTCCAAGGCAACCAATCNCTCTTCCTGAATTGAACGGCACTCTGGAGACTTCACTTAAAAGTAGATACCCTCCTGGGTCTTTATTAAATACAATGCATTAAAAAATATATAAATCCGGTCCGACGTTTCNATCACTTTAAAGTGATTTTCATCAGGGCTTAATAACTTTACCACTGTCACAAGTCTTGATACCTTTACATCCTCACCCCACCTCCGTGCTATTTATAATAAAAACATGACTTACCCCTCTCCACGTGGGACGCCAAGCCACGGTCTCAGGAGCTCCCTCGGGTGCCAGACCGTTGTTCGTTCCTGGTAACCTGGGAGGAACCCAGTCAGTTTCCTCCCTCGGGGCTCCCTTCACCTCATTGGCTGCCGTCCGTAGGAGTATTAGGGGCATACTAAAGTGATTAAAAACAAAGATTAACTAGCAGCAATCCCATAGAAACCACTTGTACATATTCTTAATGAACCCTATTTNTACACATTATCCACATATTCATTCTTTTGTTGAAACTGTAGTCCGAACTAGCCGTCCTTAAGTGTCCAGGTCCCATTATTAATTTTGAAGCATAGTGCCTATAAGTCCCAGATATATCCCGATACTAGGAATCAATTACAAGAAGCAAGAGAGGGGTAATTGCTCATTTAACCCCCCTGGGGAGACACTGTTCAATCTATGGATCCATTTACATTCTCTTTGCAAGAGTAGTTTATGCCGATCCCCACCTCTCGGGAGCGGTGGTATGTGGTCAATTCCTATATACTTAAGATCTTTCAAAGTATGGTTCATCTGTTTCCAGTGTCTTGCTACTGGTTGCTCAGTTTTAATAGCATCGTTGGTATTTCTGATCGCTGATCTATGTAACGCGATAAGTTCTTTGAACATTCTTTTAGTCTTTCCCACGTATACTTTATTACATGGGCATATGATGGCATATATTATAAATTGCGTTGTACAAGTAATTACAGCTGTTATTTTAATGGGCATATAGGTAAAGTGCATATAGATCCAGTGATTAATTGACTACACGTAGTGCACCCAGTACACTTGTAGTTCCCTGGTTTCTTCGTCAGGAAGTGTTCCACTGGTTTGGTACTTTGTTCACAGACATCGTTTTTACACAAAATGTCCTTAATGTTACAACTTCTAGTGTAACATGGTAATAGTTTTCTCTTAGCGAAACCAGGTAATGTTCTATCAGTGGTTACAATTGGCCAGACACCTTTGGCCATCTTCCTGGCANAGAAGCTGAGATAGTTAAATTGGCTTACCCATGGTATACACTTTTCCTCTTTGGGATTTGATTTAGGGAGTAATAGTTGTTCTCTATCGATTTGTTTGATTTTTTTCTCTGGCCTGTTTAAGGCAACTGTTAGAGTAACCTCTTTGTTTAAATCTCAACAGGAATTGCTCCATTTGTTCCTCAGCTCTCACTGGATCGCTGTTTATCCTTTTNATACTATACTTACTACTATAAATGCTATACTTACTACTGTAAATACTATACTTAAATAATAAACGCTACATAAAATTCTCATTGTTTACATTTAGGTCATCTATACATTAATAGATTTAAGAGCAAAAAGCTTATTATATATTTTTCATTATGTGCATCCAATGTATCTGCATTTAACTTTCAGGAAGAACGGTGATTTGATATACCCAACTACCCAACTAGTGGCAAAATTTTGGGATCTTGAATTGAAAGTACAATCTGTTTTGCAATATATATATATATATATATATATATATATATATATATATATATATATATATATCATAAATGACTACTGTATTTAAATGCATAAATATGAGAAAAACTGTTCAGTGTTTAACTAGGTCAATACCAATTTAGTGTATGACCGCTTCCTCTTATTTCAACATGATTAGCAACTAAATAAGTGCAGTTCTGTTATTTACAAGAAACAACGCTAATTAGAACTTAAGCTTTTCTTGAAGACATCATTAGCTAAACGAATGCAAAAGCAGCACATTTTGTTATTTAGATTTTGTGCAGAAAATAATGTTTTGCAGAATATAGCCAAAAAAGGAGTATGATGATTTTTAGTGCTGTGGAAAGATTAGCAGGAAATGTACTTTATTAAAGAAAAATTGACTTCTCTGCAACTTCTCAGTGATAAAAACCGAGATCTGAAGATAATAACGAGAGCTTCATTGTATGTATTAATCCAGCAATTCAAGAAAAGGCTCTTTCAGATAAGAAATGAATGCATACACAAGTGCGCTTTGAAAGAAAAATGAGTCATTAGGAACAGAATTTAAAAGATTCTTGAGAACTTAGTGAATGGTAACATCAGAAGATCCTGAAATTAGAAATTTACAAAAAAAANCATGATATCATGTTGAGTTGACGCATCTGTCATAAATGTAAATCTTTTTATAGGCTACGAAAACCTGCCATTGACTAGGTTGGTAATAAGTGAAGCTGGGAGATGAGGGAAGGAAGACTGAAATTAGATTTTTGTGTGTGTGTCTGCCAGGGGTAAACACAGGTGTGAAGTTGGAACATCTGTTGGTGAATTGAATTTTAAGCTGAGCATCGATTTGCATCCAAGCCAGTGCCAGTGGATTTGCAGAGTTAGGGAATGAGCATCCCAGGTTAGGCTTTACACATACCTAATAGGCATGGTAATTAGTCTGACTGGATGGCGGATTTAGCATCTGTCCCCTTTTGGTAAAATTTAGGTTGTTTTTTGCATTGTGTCTGTACTCTAGAGGGAGAGAGAGAGATGAGAGGGGAGGGGAGTTTACTTCTCTCCCCTGCTCGTAATTCCAGACTTCCATTTGTACAGGAATTGCACAGATGTCTGGATCCACTCATGGGGATACATTTACTCACCGGTGAACCTGCCACAAATTACCATCAGTTTAGAGGCCCATACTGCTGTGTTTACTATTTAGCAGTTTCAGGCTGCTTATCAAACCAATGGGAATATATGGTGGTTTTCTTAGAAAGGTTGGTTTGGTCATTTACAAATCACTATAACTAAAATAAAAATAAAAAAGTTTCAATAAAAAAAATCTGTCCATTATGACATGTTGGTGCTTGTTGTTTCACATTTTATCTAGGGGTGTACACTGGCCGCTTTTTCAGATTTTGATTTTGGATCTGGATCTCCCTCTGTGTTTTGTATATGGAATGGTTTTGCCAGAACCACATTTGCATGTTTTGGTTTGAGATAGGTGTTGTTTTTCAAAAAAACAAAAAAAACAAATATAACTGAATTTGAGCCTATTTTTGTTTCTGAAGTATTCAGAAGTATTCAGAAGTATTAAACTTCAATAACATTTGTTTCCTAGTTAATTTTGATTGCCTCACCAAAAAAATTTCACCTACTTTAGCCCAAAATGTTGCACCTAACAAGGCAGATGAATGACTAGGCTGAGCAACTAATATCACCATTGAAGTTTAGTAAGCTACCTTTTAACTGGACACCACAGTACTGGAAACTGGACACTGCACGCTTTGGTACTGGAAACCGGACACAGCAGCCTGATACTGGACACTGCAGGCTTTTTTTTGTTTTGTTTACATTTTTTGTTAACAGTTTTTGGTACACTTCTGCCTAATACTGGACATTACAGCCCCTGTTACACAGAACACTGCAGCCCTTGGTACACAGGAGACTGCCGCCTGATACTGGATACTGCAGGCTTTTTTTTTGTTTTGTTTTAATTTTTTTTAACAGTCTTGGGTAGACTGCTGCCTAATACTGGACACTACAGCCCTTGGTACACTGGAAACTGCAGCCTAATACTGGACACTGCGGCCTTTGGCACTGGACACTGATACTGGACACTGATACTAGTCACACAGGTTTTTAAACAGAATTTGTCAGCGGGATGATGATATTTAAACTAGTTTCGGATTCAAACAGCTTGAGCGAACACCCCAGCTGGTTCATATTTCGCTGATCCGGACCCACTCATCTTTAATTTTATGAAAATAAATTAGTAAAGGTTTAACTGTGATTGTCAAAAGTTATAGAGGCACTTAAAGGTAGAGTGTCATTAGAGGCGAGGAGGTAAATTTACTATGGAGGATGTGAAAACTTAAGTTGGGGTATGCAGTTAGTAAATGACTTAACAGACACAGTTATACTAGAGCTTTTTCCCAATAGTGAAAGGAGATTTTAAGCAGATTATTACCCATGGTTTTGCACAGTGGGTTTACAAAAAGTAATTAAACACTAATGATTTTAGATGATCCATAATGGTACAGAGGAATAGAAAAGAAGATTATCACATTTGGTATAGTGAGTTGTTAAGATAGGATTTATTTCCAAATAGTGAACATCGTGTTACATACCATTGTACCTTATTAAATTTACCTCATCTTATGCTGAATTCAAAGGACTAGACGTTCTTTTCCCAAAAGCGGCATCTTGGAATAGTTATGAATATTTATACCATATATCTGTCCTATATCTATTTATACATTCTTATTTTTTTAACAATATTTAACAGTGACTGCTGCATATAGAAAATAGGCTATTTAAGGTGCCCATGACTAGTGTAAATATGAAGACAGAAATTCACACATGATATATGCCTAAGACATAGAAGTAATGGAGAAAAATTGTGACAAGTAACTGTAATTTTCAAAAATGTAATTCATAGGTCAAGCTTGTAAAAGATTTATCTTGTTATGTATTGCATACATGAGGACAGAAACGTAATACATAGAGGATTACTTAAAGAAGCTAAAAGTATTTTATTGCTCTGCATCACATATTATGCCTGAGGCTTATAGTCAGCTTTAATGTATTGCACATGAAAGAATGACTTCTTACTTCCTAACATTCTTCCAGACCTAGCACTATAGTTTTCAATTTGACAACTGGCAGAATGTATTGCTGTACCAAGAGAGTTTCAGATATTCAGACCTACCTATTCAAATGACGCATGTCTTTGAACCTTCTTGACGGCCCCAAGACATATCATTTATAGTTTTTTCCACCTTTATCTATTTTTTATTCAGGTTTTTTTGGCTAAAATGTGTATTGGCAGGCTTGTTTTGTTTACGACTATATTGTATGTCCTCATGAAAGTAATTTACAGAAAACCTATAAATAGTATAGATTAATCACATAAATGATTTGGCAAAACTCTGACATATGGTAAGGAGGACATGATAATGAAATAGAAATGAATCTGGATTTGTCTACCAAGGTAGCTGTCCAGATAACGTTTAACTATACCATTACAACCATCATCATAACCACTTACTATTATTTTCTTATTTAGTTACAGTAAACACTACAGTAGTAGTATGTCATTTTTAAGGTGACATACTTAATGATAGAGCCTTCCCTTACAAATTTGGAGCTCTATGAAATGGTTTTATATGGTGCACTCTTACAGCCTTATGATGCATATGATGCATACAAACATGCAATACTGAGTTGTGATCGATATGGAAAGTGCACCCAGTGGCGTAGCTATAGGGGTCGCATTGAAGTTCTGAAACAAAATTCTCAAATTCAATACATGAGACATTCCACACTATCAAAAGGTAATCAATATATCTTCAATATAGTTTAATTGAACATATATCAGACCGCCCCTGGATACAGCTCTGCTCCCAGTTTCCCATATAAATGTTAGTGAAACTGTAAGTATAGTACATAAATAGGAATTAGCTCCTTTTGTACAAACAATCAGAAAACAAATTGTTGTTTGCAGACCCTTCTGCTAGTATCAGTGTTTTTATACACCTAGCGTTAATCACCCACTATCAAGTGCTATTATGGACCTTAGCTGGACAAATGGTTATTTCTTACTATACTTCCATGATGAATCATGGACCATTTGGATATATACTTTAATGCTATTCTGGTATTTCCAGAGGTAGGACAGGGTAGGAGTAAGTAGCGGTGGTGTAATAACATTTTACAACAAGGGTGGGCTAAGCATTCTACATCCTATTCAGACTTTCAATATGTCGTAATGCAGATGTATAGTAAAAGTTAATGGAGTCTGAGGAGTCTGCATCTGGTCCCAGCTTCCTTAATACACAGATCCCACATATTGGACTAAGAATAAGGTTAGAAGTGAGTAGTAACCAGTCATTTTGTAGAAGCATAAACAGAATCGTAAACACATTGCTAAATGATATATATGTAGTTGTGAGCCTACAGTAAACTAACTTGCTACTCATATGAACAAATTAACCAATTAGGGAATACTCATGTTTAAACTGCAAAAATTTAATGAAATACAATTCCTATCTTAACATTTATGTTGAATCCCTCCAAAAATGCAATAAAAGAAGATCCCATAAAAAGTAGTCTGTAACAAAAATACAAATGCACCCAGTTAAAAAAGTAAGGATCAGTTTTGACAAAGAATATCTTAAAGAAACGCCAGTGTTCAAAGTGTTGTTTCAGTTTATTCATTTATTCGACTGCAACAATGTTTTTGTTTATTAGATTTCTGGAAGCTGTCAACTGGGTGTTACACATTGCATTACTACAAGAGTTCCGGAGCTATTTATTTGCCTTTGATTTGATAAACTACACATGTATGATAGCATGGCATCCATCAGACATAAAACAGTATCAAAGAGAACATCCATAATTGTTGAAGAGGTACAAGAAAGGAAATTGTGTAGTTAACAAGGCAAGAGTGACATTGTGCTTTTCTAATGATCTTGAACATAGAAATGAGTCAGTAAGGGTGGTGGTTTAACATCGCACAAAAGAACAGACTGAAAACTATTCTTTCATTTAAGTCTCTGCTGAGCTGTCAAACCTGTCTAGAGGAGCTAAGAAAATGGAAGGAATGGCAACTTAGGAACATTCCAAACATCACCACCTAACATCATCCAAAGCAAAATGCCAACAGGCAGATGTTGAGTGAATCTACTACACCATAATGACAATGACTAAACTCGTGATGTATGAAGAAAAAGAACTCATCAATCTCTACAAAGGCAGTTTTTTTGATGTGATTCAAAAGAACACATCGGGAACGACAGAAAAACAAAGATTCGAGTAAGGCAGTTGCAACCTATTGGAGACACTGAAAAAATGAACAGTCAGTTGTCAACACGTGCAGACAAATCTGTGAAAAATAAAATAAATGTAACTAAAAGTAGCACTAACTTATTATGGCTGCAATTTGCACATGTATTTGCTAACTGAATAAAGTTACACACATATTAACATAACATATCTATGACTGTGAATTATATTTTTTACCATGATTTAATCATAATATGTATATGTAATTAATAGGTGGTCTGCTGCTATGTAAAGTTTTGGTATAACCTTGTCAACGAATGTGTACCCCATTACTGCCTCGACTCTTTTGGTCTCCTCCTTTACAAAAATAAATATATTTTGACAATGATAAAAAAAATTCTCCATGTCCAATTAGAAAGAGGGAAGATCTTGCCTATAATGATCTTCTGCCATTTGTAAAGGACAGACAATCTGTATCTGAGCAAGAGGTTACAAAACATTTTTAACCGCTGACCTTATAGAATGGCAGTTGGAATGAAGTTGCAAGCACTGCAGAAACAATCATATTGTATGTGATAAAAATACATAACCTTGCAATTGAATTCAGTGATAAAATAGAGCCCACTTTTCTGTAGCATGATGAAAGTCATTTATTTTTCAATGTCGCTCAAGCATTCCACGCGAAGGAAAGTAACACCTGGTGAGTGCAAAATCAGACAAACGCTGGAAATCTTAACATGAATTTTTTTTAAGTAATATTATCTCATACTAAATGTTATAAAAAAAAGTATATGTTTTCAATAAAGCAATACTCAATGGGGGGTATTTACTAAAGGTCGATTTGTTTAAATCGATTTATTCGCGTCGAATTGTGCTCTGAATTCGCCTCCTGGTATTTACTAAGGGCCGATTTGCAGAANAGGGTGTTCATAACAAGAAAACAGTGTGATTCAACTTCAAATCTTGATTTTCTTGATCTAAGCACATTGGTTTTGGAGGTCTATATCCAGTCCATTGTNTTCTGCATAGCAATATTTGTGAANGACTAAAGGTAGGGTTCTGGACTTGTTGGTGGCCTAGGTGTCTGGGAAATGCTTTGAAGAGGAAAAAGGTCATAATTTAGGAGTAGAGAGCACGGTAGAAAGCCCTTAGCAATTTATTAGCTCACAAAAAATTAATTATGAATACAGAATTATTGTTGATTAGCATGAGAAAAAGGAATACTGTTTGTTCTCTCTATTTTATTTATGATTCATGTAAGACTGTAAACTGAATACTGGAAATATATAGAGGCAAACATCTCTCAGTAGGTATAAACCCGACAGAGAATCAGGCACTTAGTAAGTATAACAAGAATCCTCATAGATAAATTATTATTTTAACATTGCTGTTTTCTTGCATTAATTTTACAGATGGAAAAGTTTGATAAATAATTCCCCCCACAATCTACTTCAGGGAATGAAAGAGGGCTGGCTGAGGACATTCTTCATTTCTCTTTTACGAGTGAATGTGACAGAACGCAGAAGTTAAATATTGCTAACTCAAAGGAAAATACAGNCAAAGTCTTGATTGTGACAAATATGCACATTAAAATTTGAATATTGCAGAAAAAGATATACAGTCATTGCCTGTCAAGATTCTAATGTCACATTCAATTGTACAACCTCCCTCTGTTATTACAAGAGGATAGCCTCAAGAGGTCTGTCTGTCATGCTGTCCTTCCCACCTCTGATTCACAGCACTGATTTATAAATTCATTATCGTGTCTCATGCTTGAGATTGCCTGTTAATAACATTTTATGAGAACATTCCCTTTGAGCCAACACTTTAACTCCATGACTTCCACATACACCTATAGTTAAATAGATGAGATTTAGCACAATGAAATGACTTCAATCATAATAAAAGACACATTAGGGATTAGAGATGAACTGATCACAATAGTACAAATGTGCACTACAAAATGAAGCTCATTGTACTTTTGCTTTCATTGCCCAGTACACACAGATCGAAAATAATATCTTATTGTTTTTTTTTCTGGGCTTCTTTACATTTTCTTTCACATATTATGCTAATGAATGATCTTCATTAGTTATATATTCATAGGGATTTACTTTTCAGATATTTTACCTTATCCAATAGCACATTCAGAGACAATGAGCAGCCACAATGGTTACATATAGTTCATGGTCTCATGAACTTATTTGTGATTGAGGTTGACTAATGGCCTGATCAAGACTTAATAGCATGATCAATAGTATGACATATCTCTGGATACTTTCAGACTTATCCAGAACAAAGATATTNTGCTGCATTTAGGTTCAGAATAAAAAATGGAGCACTGCTTTTAAATGGATGTCCAATACAAAATGGAGAGCTGATTTGAATGAATGTCCACCTATTTTTATCCTTAAACTCCTGCCCACCTTGTATACTTTTAAAATGCAGGGGAAGGTCTGACAGATCTCCTGTGATGGAGTGGGGCAGAGGGTGTGATTTACATAAGCCTCACCCCCTGGAAAGTCAATTCCATACATTTGCTATAAATGGGTGAGCGTAATCATGTTCGGCCCATTTATAGTACCGATCAGGACTTATATTAACTCCTGGTATACCAGAATTACTCGAAATCCTGGAGGCTTTTTTGAGATTCTTGGAGAGTTGCCCTGCCATAACTTTCCGAATCCATTTANTCAAACTGTCTTTCTCTATTTATTATATACATAGAGTAGATCTGTTTTCATAAGAACACGATAATGTAGAAAGTCATTTTAGTCTTGAAAGCAGTTATTTGCACAGTACATACATTATATTAATGAACATGTGATAAACATTTAATTATTCTGCATAGCAATCTATCTTGCACATCTCTACAAGGGGTGTCTAAAATACATTAAAAGTTTAAAATCTAAAGCCTGTATAGAGTACTTT
>JABWIB010004601.1:2994-26524 GCA_016617825.1 Platyplectrum ornatum
GTTACTGTTACACTGTTATTAGACTTGTGCTGGAAACATCATCTCTCACCTGTAATACTGATTGCAATTAATTCAATTTGCCTCCCCTGCAATTCAACATGGTTTTACCCAATCTTTAAATTGGAACAATTTATCTTACAGTGTATGGCCAGCTTAAGTCATGAGAGTGAAAAGCTGAATCCAGCCCTATGTCACAGGGAAACGTATGGCTTATCCTATGTGATGTTTAGGTAAAAGCGTTATCTGTGAAAAGCAAACCAAGAAATATCTGGAAAGTAAAAAGAAACCACATAGAACAATAACAAACAAGCCATGTTTACCGAACCAGTATTAAAGCAGAACAAATATTTTTGATTTCACGTCATTTCATGTTGCATACGCTGCAGCACTGACCTTTTCCCAAGATATTTTTATTTGGAAATGATTTTGTAGATACCGTGCACATAGCACAAATTCAACAACAGAAACGGCAATAAAAACCGCAACGTATCAAGAAGAATGCGCTTTTTGTTTAGTGGAGATCTCATTTTGATCGGTAAGATTAACAAGAGGAATGTGTCATAACAATGCGAAAAGCTACAGATTCCTATAAAACAAAAGGACATTTTCCACATTTGGATTCGTTTCAGACGTGTGTGTGTGTCTCTCACTTTCTTATTACATACTAGAGAATGTTAGTTTGAATATGATTGGTTGCTATTGGCAACATCTCCACTTTTCCTTTCTGCAATTTAGTTAATATAGACCATTATCAGGGTCGGTGCTAGGTCTCTGGGGACTTTAGGCGAGACCTAGCACCACCTCTCGCCCCCCAGGGTCCAGCTTGCGTGACATGATGTATGACAGGGTCTGGCTTGAGTGACATGACGTATGACGTTACATCACTTTCACTGGGTCAGCCCCAGAGTGTCATACGAAAAAGTTTCACACAGCAGGTTTTCAATCCAGCCTATACTGAACAACGTAAACTCTTCTCCCCCTGCCCTGAATCCTAAACTGGAACTATATTTTCATAAAGTAATGAGAAAAGCTTATAAAATCACAAATCCTGCTGATATAGGAAAAGACAGGTTCACAGAAACTGCACCAGTTTCCAGTAAGTAGTCTATGGTCTATTAAACTTACGAGCGTAAAGTTAGGAGAAGGCAAAACCATGTTGAATTGCAGGGGGGGGGGGGGTAAATATCATCAGCAGCAAAAAGTATTGGAGTTAATGATGTTTCCAGTCCAAGTCTAAAAACAGTGTAACAGTAACACTGGTCATTAAAAATAAAGTATTCTCCCTGCATGCAAACACTAATACCGCGTTCAGATTGCATGGGCTTTAAAAAGCCGCAGGCATATCCGCGGTGTAGAGCCGGCGTGGCATCATGCAAGTCACGTTCAGACAGTGAAGCCGGCGTGCTGCCGGCTCCAGACGCGTTCAGATTGCTACAAGGGAGCCGACGAAAAAACTCTGGAAGCCGCCGATCCTGAGCCGTCGTTTTTAAAAGGCACCATTCAGATTGCCTTCAAACAGCGGCTTTTACACTAGGGCCGTCGTTTTCGATGAAAACGTCGGCTTTTTTTGGCAGTCTGAACGGGGTATATCATTCATTTTACCCCCCCTGCAGTTCATCATGGTTTTACCAACTTAATGCTCATAAATGAAATAGTATGTAAGTCTGGATCAAGTCCTATGTCATTATGGGTCATTTAAAGAAACCACATTACAAAGTATTATTTGTATTATAAATATCATGTTGCCATATTAAATGAATGACATTCATATGAAAGGATCGTAACATTCCCAACCAGCATATAACCTGACCTCAGGCGCAGAATACAATAGGATAAGAGGCATGTCATATGTTGAAGGGGCATATGTCAAAATGGCCAATTTGTAGTATTTATGAATTTCAACATATTTTATTTATAACTTTGTATTATGCGAAAATAGTTCTTTATTTTCAAACATAATAGGAATAGGATACGTTTCAAGAAAACTTGGATGATTAATGGGGACACAACCCAAATTCCGTGGAATAGAATTCATGACCTCAGCGTTGTGAGGCAGAAGTGCTAACCACATGAATCCTTCTGTTTGTTTTGTGTTGTGAGGCTCACTTTTTCTTTAAATTTAATTCTTTAAATATATTTCCTTTAAACCTGTAGTGACGTCAAATTTTTGAAGTAAAACCCATGGTCCTAAATTTACTAAACTGCGGGATTGGAAATGTGAGGATGTTGCCCATAGCAACCATGATGTCATTAAGCCCTGCCCATTCATAGCATCGATTGGGGCAGAGGCAGTGTTTTAGATTAAATCACTTCTTCAGCCTGGGTCCTGAGAGATATGCTGACTCTCATGGGATACCGGGAGAATTGCCTGAAATCCGCGAGTCTCCTGGATATTCCAGAAACGTTGGCAACCTTCTATTCATGCTGAAATCTAACCAAGTATGACTCACTAAGGGGCTGATCCAGAGGTGAAAGTATAGTGTCACATGAAGAGTCCAATGGGCAGGTTACATGTGATCCAGTGATCAAGTTGTATCCAGCATCCAGACTCACTCTCTGATTGGATAAGCAGGGCGTCTATCCCAGTGATTGACAGGCGTCCTTCCCTGCTCCTCTGCTGGCAGATATGAACATAAGGGACCCGATTCAGCATTGAAAATCCGGTTGTTCTTTGGCCGGATGTGTTGCGAATATGCGCAAGAAAAAAAGGCCACTGCAATGTAGAGGTGACTCCAGCATCAGAACCATATTGAATCCGTACTTATCCATTGCGACCAATGGGTGTGTTTTTGCATGCAAATATTTTTAGAGGACGTTCCAAGCAAGTGGCATCAGAATCCGCCTCATTGACACAATTGACAAGCGGTCGCATCTGACCATGGTGCGCGTCCACCGTAGTCCCAACGAGTTCATTATGTTGAGCTGAAACAGCTGAGTAAAATGTGCATGTGCTGCAGCGGTTATATCCTCTCACGCCTGCAGTTAGATGGGACTTGCTGAAGAAATTTAAGGCATGTTGCGTGGATTTTAAATAACTATAGGATATTTTTTTTGCTTAAACTGTGAATTAGCCGCATATGGTACACGAAATATTTTGTTTTGTTGTGTTGTTTTTTGCCACCTGTGTTTGGCGCAGAATGGGTTGCAGCTGCTCGGCGCGCTCTGTACATCGTCCCTCACTGCACAACACGCTCCATTTATTTATATCCACTTATTTATAAGGGCAACAAAGTTTCGTCAGTACCGTACAATGGGGAATACAGATAGACATAATGGGTGGGGAAGAGGGGCCCTGCCCGCAAGATTACATTCTATGGGAGATTGGGGATGGATACATAGGGACAATTACATATACACATATAGATTACTAACAATTTAGTCAGCTGTCAATTAACCTACTGCTATGTCTTTGGGGTGTGGGAAGAAACCAGAGCACCCAGAGGAAACCTACGCAGACACGGGGAGAACAGACAAACTCCGCAAAGATAAGGTCCTGTCAAATCCCAAACATTCCAGTTACACTCTGATCTGAATGACCCGTAACTGCGTAATCTTTCTGAGCATGCTCTGTCGAAAGTCACGTCAGGTGGTGTACAATCCCCTAAATTGGAACACAAAAAACACAATGCTGAAATCTGATTGGTTGGCACGTGTATCATCTCCGCTGTTTTTTTTTACTTTTAAAACATTTCGCCGAACGAATCCGATGTGCTCATAAATCTAACCCGCGATCATTATAACACAGCGGTAGCTACTATGAATGCATGCTATCCTAACCTTTCTCCTGTATTCCTCTTCAAAGAAATTGCGCAGCAGAGACTCGCGCAGGCAGGCGGCCCCCGTCCTTTCCAATTTCTTCCATCTCGAGGTACATGAAGTAATGCGGAGCGGCTGTGGACATGTACCTGCAAATAATAGGATCAAGCCAGCGAAAGAAAGCCTTTGCCCCGCAACCTTAATGCAGGTGTGAGAGACGGAAACCAGGTGGCTGAAAGGTTCCTTTGTTTGATGCTGTCAGGAGGAGAAGCTGATTAATCTCCTGCCCCATCCCTAAACTCCCTTTTAACCATGTCAAGACATCTCCTCACATCAGGAAGTCTGCGCTGACATGGCTATGTGCTAAGCTCAGTTAATGTGGTCCTAAGTTTAAACACTTTAGGTTGAAAGTGGATAATTGGTGGTAGTGCATTTTAAAAGCTCATGCAGGTGCCTTTGAAAAGAGGTCATAAGTCAAGTTCAACCCTCCACCGCCCCCCCCTGTCCACCCCCCCTGAGAGCGATGGTGAGCTTTTCCATAGGAGATCAAAATTCTTTTACAGAAACCCCGAGGGTCTTGTAAGAGCTGTTATTAATTTAGATCTGTATGTTCCAAATAATACAAAAACGGTACCACATGTCTTTATTACCACTAACCTGGACATGTCCTTACTGTGATTCCCCCCCCTCCTCCTCTCCTCCCCCCCTGTTCCCAGCTAGGTCTGAAGCAGAGATTTATGTTTGATATATCAGCTGGGGTACTTAAACCAAGAGTGTAGACTGGTTATTAACACTCTGTCTTAAGATTCATTAACATTCCTGGAAGTGGGAGCACGCATGGGAACTGTTACACTCGTCCATTACCAGCAGTGGCTGTGTGTTATCAGTAAATAGACGCTGGTATTTTGGCTAACAGGAGAGGAACATATTTTTGGCTAATGTATCTAGTAAAGGCCTCTTTAAAGTGTGACATAAGCCCCGCTCTTAGGCTCGCCACAAAGCAACTGGGGTGTTGTTTTCTAGTTCAGCCTAAGAAGTACTCCCCAACCCCTTCTAGACTGAGGGCTAGACTGACCATACTGTGGAAGAGTGGGGATGCTGCCCATAGCAACCATTCAGAATCTAGCTGACATTCTCTAATATGTATTAGGAGCAAGTGAGGGCTAGAATCTGATGGGTTGCTATGGGCAACATCTCAGCTTTTACTTTCCACCAGTTTAGACAGTCCAGCCCGGCACGTGTGATACTAAATGGATCTTAGCTCTCCAACCTCAATCTGGCAGAGATGGGCTTGTTGGCTCTTCAAGGTTCACGTAGTACAGGAAAAATAAAATAAGTGGCGAATCAGTGGCAATCTTAGGAATCTTGTGACCCGGTACACCCAAGTGCCAGAGCATGCTGATACAACGTTCATAATTCATTAGTCCACTGCCCATTACTATGGTGGCAGTGGACATGTGGAATGCTATTGACACGGCCCCCCTGAAGCTCAGAGCCTATCACAGCCTATCTCCTTTGCCACCTCCCTCCCACACTGGGCCTGCTCAGACCCCATGCCCAGGAGACTGGGCCCCAGGTTGGATGGGTAGAGCTATGTGGCTGAGTTGGGCTGTCTTTGTGGGAAAAAGCTGACACGCTAAAACATCGTTCAACACTCTATGATTGAATACTGAGCGCTCCCAACCTCTGACAGCTTGCTTACAGTGCCGGGGGAGCGCCACCTACAGTCTTCCCCCTCCTCTGGGCTCCATAGCAGCCACACTCCTTGCACCTCCTGTCATTACACCTCTGGTTAAAATAGTGTTAACATTTCCCCTAATATCCTTTAAGCTGGATGGTGTTGGATCTTTCTTAATCTCACTAAAATGACAGCCATCATAAGTAAATGACTTCATTTGGTCCAATGGTCATGAAATCTGGAGACATACCACTCAATAAGGTCACTCCCAGAGACCATGAAGAAAATAAATACACAGAAGGCTAAAAAACATTCTTGGGTGCTCCTCCGTCATGCTATAACTCGAACACAGAAGGACTGTGGGTAAGGCGATTTATATCTGCTGTCAATTTCTAAAGAATTCCATATCTTGCAATATTTCCGCCGGGTGTGTAAACTGCACAGGAAAAACACGATAGTGGTGGGGAAATACCAGGAATGGAACACAATTGATTACAGAGTGGAAATTATACCCTTATTGGATTCCTAATGTTTGCAATGTGGGCTTTCTGATCAGCCACGGAGATAGGTCCTGCTACATTCTTTAGGATTTTGCAGACATTGATAACTGTGACATTCTTTACAAAGTTTATATAAGCCTCCGAGCTAAACACCCAGCTGGAATCTTATTCATTTATGTGGCGTATTGCCATGGCCTATCCCAGTGGTGCTTAATTATTATTAATTTGTCATACTATTGTCCCGATCGCTGCCTTTTGCCACTATTTTGACATACGTTCACAAGCATTCACTACAGCGACAATTGATGGCCAGGTCCTGCGCTCTGTCTACAGGGTTAGGCTATGGCGGAGGGAATGGTTAGGTTTAGATTGTGGGAAAGTGACGGTAATGGTTAGGCTGTGGGGAAGAGAAGGCTAGGGATAGGCTGCAGAGAAGGGAGGGTTTGGGTTAGTCTGCAAACAAGGGAGGGTAATGATTAGGCTGTGGGAATGGGAAGGTTAGAGCTAGGCTGCAGAAGGGAGGGTTATGGTTAGGCTGCAGAAGGGAGGGTTATGGTTAAGCTGCAGGGAAGGGAGGGTTAGGGTTAGGCTGCAGGGAAGGAAGGGTTAGGGTTAGGCTGCAGGAAAAAGAGGGTTAGGCTGTGGGAAACAGAAGGTTAGGAATAGGCTGTGGATATGGGAGGACTAGGGTTAGGCTGTGGGAAACAGAAGGCTAGGAATAGGCTGTGCATATGGGAGCACTAGGGTTAGGCTGTGGGGAGGAAAGGGTTATGGTTAGGCTGCAGAATAGTGAGGGTTAGGCAATGGGGAAAGGATAGGGAGTAGCAGGAAAGTTTAGGGTTAGTCTGTGGGGAGGGGAACCGATGAGAGAAGGGGAAGGTTAGGGTTAGGCTGCTAGGAAGGGATGTTTAGGGTTAGGATGTGAGGGATGTGAGGGAAAGTTAGAGTTTAGAAAAAGACTTGGGCCTATATTTACTAAGCTGTGAATGGAAAAGTAAAGATGTTGTCCATAGCAGCCAATCAAAAGTATGCACACAATCCAAGGTACTAGCG
This sequence comes from Platyplectrum ornatum, assembly GCA_016617825.1. NCBI lineage: Eukaryota > Metazoa > Chordata > Amphibia > Anura > Limnodynastidae > Platyplectrum > Platyplectrum ornatum. Next base: position 9,982 of record JABWIB010004601.1, read on the forward strand.
TGGACTTCTTTTATTTAATAGACAGATAGTACCACTCAATATCATTTTAAAACTTACCCGTTAGCCCACAGGTACGATGCTGTGTATTCACTGTATCCTTGTCTAGAGCAGGCCTGTCGCAACAGTGACGTGACCAACCACATCTCCCCTGAACCACTAAAGATATAACAAAGAAATTCGGAAATAAACTCCAGCTATTTCTGAGTTGTAGATATTTGCTCATTGACAATATTCTTATTACAATTATCTTCCTCTAACAAACAATACGGCAGCTGTAGGCACCCACAGTCCTTTGCACCAGCTTAAGTTGCCCATATTATTGAGACTTGAGATTCAATAACCAAGCTCTGAAACTAATATCATAAAACACTCATAGGGTAAAATAAAGGTGCGTTTGGATGTGTTTAAATCAGGTACTATTAAATGCCGTGTCTGTGACAGTGCCCCTTTAATGGCATGTAACAGAAGAAAGAGGCTGCTCACAAATGCTATTATTCACCTTATAAATATATCGCGCCGCACGCTGTTTCAATTGTCAGAGAACCTCCAGGGATACAATACACTGGAGATGTAAAGCAGATTTCAAACACGTTTCACCTAAAATAATGGGACCCATAATGTGAGAATAGAAAGATAACAAGACTATTGTATGACTAAGCTGCTTCTGTGCGCCATAGCCTCGGTTATCTGGTGCTTGTTTCTTTCTGTGCTATGATACACACCATCCTCTTGTTTTCTGCTCTAAATTTAATTTGCTATTTACTTAAGACCTTATATTTTTAATAAAAACACTGATGACATGGGTGGGACTTCTAGTGGACAGAACACTGCTTTGTAATTCTGCCCGGTAACATCTGGCGTACACACACGATGCTTCTAGAAAACGTATCCATCCAATCAATTGTCCAAATCCAATCTTCAAAAAGGGGAATCAGAAAACGGGCACTTATTGCGATTTAATATTTGCATGTGACATTCGGCTCGGACTTGGGTCTTAAAGGTTTTGAGGTTATTGAGGCCATATTGAATATATGTTATCAGAGTTTTTATCTCTCTCTCTCACAAATATGAAACTTTTTATTTTAAATTAATTTACAAGAAAAGCCACTTTGCAGAACCACTGGCGGATGCGACCACTAGTCGTTGGAGGGGGGGGGGTATTATCATTTTACAGTATGGACGTTCCCTATGTACGACGTCCTTTTCCAGTCCATTTTGAGGCCATAGGCCATACATTAAAGTAAGATCCTGTCCCTTCTGGCACTAATTTCTTTACCCTACTCTACCTACACTAAAGCTGGACATACACTATAAGATAAATTGTTCCAATCAAATGATTTTTTCAAGAGTGGACAAAACCATGTTGAATTGCAGGGGAGGCAAATTGAATTAGTTGCAATCAGTATTACAGGTGAACGCTGATGTTTCCAGCACAAGTGTAATAACAGTGTAACAGTAACNCTGGTCAGTATCTGTGTGCAACATGCAACAATAAAGTATTCTCCCTGCATGCACACACTGACATTCATTTTACCCCCCCTGCAATTCAACATAGTTTTTCCCACGCTTGAAAATTTTTTTCGATTGGAACAATTTATCTTATAGTGTATGGCCAGCTTTACACTAGACACAGGGTTAGGGGGGGAGGTGGTCTGTAGTAGCCGTGCTGTTGCTACATTACGCCACCTCCCCTCCATTGCTGTTTTTCGAATGCGGAAGGTAGTAGGACTATCCGGATAAGTAAAACTAACACCTACTCTACACCCACCTATACTCATACAACTATGTGAATTCCAAGGCCACTGATGTACAGTACACAAGATCCACAATGCACTGCAGATTTCTGTGACACAGTTACATTAGTGCCTCTTTAAAATAATTGCACAGAGTTTAGAGTCTGTAATAATATATTTATGTTTTCTGAAAGTATCTGGAGTGTATATTGGAGCTGGACAGACACCGTTATAGTTCTCCCCTAAGAGCGCTTATTATTATCAGGGCTGAAACACAGATGAATGGCCACTGGGGACCCCATTATCTGACACGTTGCATTCGTTTCTATTTCATTTAGGTCTCTAGAGGTAAAGTGTTGTTGCTTTAACCCCAATTAATGAATCATTAGCATACCAAAAGCAATTAGGGACTGTTTACCCAGCAGTATCCTTAGTACGGTCTGGCACTGGCCTGCCATGCTATTCTTTGCTTTAGTCATGTATGGATGAGGAAAGCACAGCAAACGTGGCACCTGCCCATCTAAGAGATGCTGCCATTCTGCCTGGACCACATCCAGACCTTCTTGGATTTTCCTTCCTCATGGAGATCAGATTGGAGATCACATTCTTCAGTATGTAAAAGGAAATTGAGAACATGAATCTGATTGGTTGCTATGGGCAACATCTCCACTTTAATCCCACTCATTTTTTGTTACTTCAAACAGCACATAAACATCTTCCTTTAAAGGACAGAATATACCAAATGCTGTTTGGTTCAACAAACTACACTCATCCAGTGTGACAGGTGATTTTTACATTTACGACATATGATCATAACTCTAACTGTTCTCCATACGATCAGAATTGAGTACTTGGGGCGTGGAGAACTTGGCAAGGGAGGGAGATATTTAAATTAGCTTCCCCTCCCTGCTGTCTAAACACAAACCCCACAGCCTAACCTTCCCCTCCCTGCCACCTAACCACAAACCACCCTTCTTCACAGCCTAACTCCAACCTTCCCCTCCGTGCCACCTAACCACAACCCCCCTTCCTCACAGCCTAACTCCAACCTTCCCCTCCCTGCCGCCTAACCACAACCCACCCTTCTTCACAGCCTAACTCCAACCTTCCCCTGCCTGCCACCTAACCACAACCCACCCTTCTTCACAGCCTAACTCCAACCTTCCCCTCCCTGCCACCTAACCACAACCCCCTTCCTCACAGCCTAACTCCAACCTTCCCCTCCCTGCCACCTAACCACAACCCACCCTTCTNCAACCCCCCTTCCTCACAGCCTAACTCCAACCTTCCCCTCCCTGCTGTCAAAACATAACCCCCACAACCTAACCTCCCCCCTACAGCCTAACCACAACCCCCCCTTCCTCACAGCCTAACTCCAACCTTCCCCTCCTTGCAGTCTAAACACAGATCTCCCTACAGCCTAACCCAAACCCTCCAGGTAGCCTAACCCAAACCCTCCCCACAGCCTGCACGTACCCAGTATTAGTGGACAGTAGGCAGGGCCATGGTGTGAATATTCTAATAGACATTGTGTATTGTACATGACATTAATGTCTTACCCTTTTCCTCAATTTGGTTAAAGCTGTACATTCCAGGAGACCTAAAATCAAATCCATACGAAGAATGTGATGTTAGCATGGTAAAATCACAGTATATGTCTTTTTAATACCCCTTTATTAAGATGGATGGTGCCTGTCTCTCTCTCTTATAAACAGTGGAGGTCAGGTTTTTGTATGTGCACTCCATTTGTCTTTATGCTTCTTCATCCATTATCTGCTTTGTCTGCTGGCCTTCGATCATTGCCTGGACTCAGCTTATTTTATGAGATGAGTATGAGAGCAGTTAATGTAAGGATAGGGCCACCCACTGGGTATATGTAATGCTCCGTTAATTGTCCTGTTATATACGGGCATTACACAAATGTGCAGATAAAAATGTCCTAGCAAAGTACAAAAATTATATTTAACAGGTTGCTAAAAGGTGTGATCAGTAAAACATACCTCCCAATGGTCCACACCTCAGCTAATCCCAACTGTATAACTGTACCCCTGTCCTGTGCACCTATGACTCTGCTCTGATAAGTGGATACACTGGTAGGCATTGAGTTATATTTGATTAAAAGTAAAATTTTGCCCCAGTCATAATGTCAAAATGGGTTTGGACAGAGCACAGCAGCGGAAAGGTTTGGGCAAAGCAGTATAATCAGTCATAACATTCTCCTTCTAATAGCCTAATCTTAATCCTCCATCTCTCACAGCCTAACCCTAACCTTCTATTACTGTAACCTTAACACTTCATGTCCCATAGCCTAGTTATAACCTTCCTCTTCTGACAGTCTAACATTAACTATTCATGTCTTACATCCTATCCCCTTTTACATGCCTAACCTTAACCCTTCATCAATGTAGCCTAACCCTAACTTTCCCCTTCTGTCATCTAAACTTAACCCTGGATGTCTTGCAACATAACCCTAACCTTGCTCTTCCAAGAGCCTAACCTTAACCCTCCATCAATGTAGCCTAACCCTAACTTTCTCCTTCTATCACCTAGAAGGGGAATATCATATATATATAGTGGCATATTAGAAATGGCTAGAACACAAGTGTATGTAGAAAGAAACACATAACCCTGCTCAGCATAAGTGGTTTCATTTACCCGTAAAGGCTCCTCTATGGGTTGTTGAGCAATAAAATACAAGAAGATATTTTTAGAGGATTTCCTTAATCTCTCCTGATAACACAGAATTCCTGAAATGTGTCTTAAGCTTCGGTGCTGGGTTACGTAGGTTTATTCACTGGCGTTTAATATACCGACAACAGACAGAAGGGAATGGGAGAAATACCTGAGGAGTTGGCTGGCAGGATTCAATAACAAATGTTTCTTCTTCATGATGAAATTGGCGCACCTCATTCTATTTTAAGCAGGCAATAATGAATCATAAATTGGAATATAGGGCTAGATTTTCTAAGCCATACCTATGTCCCGATTCCAGCCAGGACCAGGCGTTGTCAGAGTGGGGTAAGCTGAGGCTGAGGTTTTCGACCTACTAAATGTTGGGAGGTATTCTAAACGTTGTTAAGATGTTGCTCATAGCAACCAAACTGTTTCTAGCTGACATTTTCTAGTATGTGATAGAAAAGCGAGAGCTAGAATCTTATTGGTTGCTATGGGCAACCACTTTTACTTTCCCAGTTTAGTAAATCACAGACATAGATTGTTATCTATCTTCCATTATCTTTATGGATCACCTTACTGCCGCTCCCCAGAGTTTACAATCTCATTTGATCAAGAAAGTATATGACCACACCTGAGGACACATGGGCAAACCAATTAGACTGTGTTGTGGGTAAATACATTGCATGGGGGTAACTAGCACTGACAATGACAGTACATACAGACTTCTCAATGATAATTCACCCAGTCAGCAAAGTAGAAATTCTAGCCGCAAACAAAGACGACCACAGGGTTCCCCAAAGGTTATGCCCAGCATAGTTCACTTTCACCTACTGGAAAGTAATTTCCATTATCACATTCTCTGGCAAGTTCCAGAAATCCTATTAGTGTCTTCTAAGATGTTAAACAAGCGATATTGCTACAGCGTTGAGGAATGTAATTCTTTAGAGGAACTTCTGTATTCTCTGCTGTCTTTTGTTGTTACCATAATCCCATCCCGGCCAGTGTTACACCAGGATCTGACGGAGACCATACTCAGTGTTTAAATAAAATTGGGGCACTCATCAGGGCTCGGAGTGGGGGTGTATATGGGGGTATATGGGGGTGATGAGTGCCACAATTTCATTTCAACACTGGGTATGGTCTCCGTCAGATCCTGGTGTAACACTGCCCAGTATGGGATTATGGTAACAACAAAAGACACTGGTACTCCCACTGATATAATTCAAATCCATTGACTTCTATTATATTCAGTGTTACCAAATGTCTTACCACTTCTAAACGACAACTGATACTCAAGTGAATTATTCTTCTGGAAGATACTGAGGGGAATAGTCGTTTTGTTGGAAATGTTTAATATTTACTTTAAATGACTAAATGGACAGCAAATAGATATCTGTGTAATACATGTAATGTGCTAGCCATAACATATGACCAGCCCTATGATCAGAATCTCCACGTCAGTTTCCCAGTTGTATATACATTTTAAATCTGGATCTCAGTTTCTGCATTTGTGCGGAGATCTGTGCAGGAGTGCGGGAGAGGGGAGACTCCTTTGTGAACAATCGCTTTAGTGTGTGGCCATAAACTGCATTGTCCAAATATATGTACATGAGCCCTCAATAAGACCTACTCACAAATGCATTTAAATTCAAGAAAAGATATTTATTTGTGTGTGTTTTGCTTCACCCCGTTTTGCTGTTTCCTCATATTTAGTTTTATTTCATTTTTGTTGTCGTATTCATGTTTCCATTGTACCCGCATCAGTATAGAACCTTTAGGGCATTTGGATCATGGCCATTCATATAGTACAAGATAAATCTGCAAAAATAATGTGCAAACGAAAAGCGTGTTCCAGGCTCTGCAATGTGATATGAGTGCACTCATTTCTGGGTCTTGTTTTCTCCTATTTGACGTATTTGCCAGAAAGTCCAAGGGTCTTTCAAACCCCGACCTTGTCAGGAATCCATCTGTAGCCAGATTTGTTTATTAAGTGTGTGTGTGTGTGTGTATATGTATGAGTGCGTTTGTGTATGTATATGTGTGTGCATGAATGTGTGTGTGTGTGTGTGTGTGTGTGTGTGTGTTTGTGTGTATATGGGAGGAAGACTGACTTATACACACATATGTACTCTTTAGTGTTCCAGAGCGTTGGCGAACTACCTGGAAACGTTTAAATTTAGGAAGAAATGTCAACATGGCTTAGACCGCTGTCACTTATTTCATGTAGATCTGACAGCTGGTTAAAGGATTTATTCAGATTTGGATGGATTCGAGCACAGGTGTGAGACATAAAAAGAAAACCAGGAACAAACGCAGTATGACGAGTATTTTCCATTTTCATTTAGCTTTTGCTTTTGGCTCGATGTCATCGTGTTCCGATTCTGTAATCTTAACATGGGACTTGAATAAGACTTTCTACCTCTCATGGTAACGTGTCAAGGTGACCGTGTCACTGGTAGCTGTATACATGGGGGAATTCTTTGATTTCCTTGGTAGCCGTTTAAGCTTTCAATGAGTTTTTCTCGGAGAGTGACACTTATTACATCTGTTGTATGAGATTATGGTTTGCCAAAACAAGCATACATTATGTTTCCTAAAATGACGTGCCTCGTGCTGTAGTGATGCCACTAGTTACTATGGGGACTTGTAAGATGACTATAGCATTATGGATACAGGTCATGAGATGATCAGATCAATAATCAAAGAGATTATCAATATGTAATTAAAAACTAAAAGTTGATAACCGTACGGCTGATTAACACAAGTGTATTCTCCAGTTCTGTCTCCAGTATTGAAGCCATGCTGCCTTGGGTAGCTTCCCGGTCTTTGATTACATGTTGGCCTCCATCAAAAAGGCTGCCTCCATAAATCTCAATGCTTGGAAACACGACACAATTTCTGATTCATTTAACAACAATGACTTCTTAAAGTGATGTAGCATGAGGGACATTTCAGGAAGTGAGGGAGATCACCTGGTCTGCAGGGAGCGAAGGAGATTACCCGCTCTTCAGGGAGTCAGTTAGATCAACCACTCTTCAAGGAGTCAGGGAGATAACCACCTCTTCAGGGAGTCACAAAGATCACTCAATCTTCAGGCAGTCAAGGAGATCACCTGCTTTTCAAGGGGGTCAGGGAGACCACTTCCTCTTCATGAAGTCTCCCTGATAGTTATGAAGTGTTGGTAGAGACACCAAGGAAAAGTCTTCAAGCCAATGCCTTTGATGAGAAATCTTACTCCTCCAGTAGGACTAATACACTGTCCTTCTACAAGTCTTGTTCTCACAGTGTTTGGGATGATTGCATGGAGCATGTAACATGTATTTAATCCACTATCCACTAATCATTGCAGACGTGGCCGAAGCACTGTCTGCTTGGAGGGATCCCGGTTGCTCTGGCCAATGGATCTGAAACCTAGGGTGCACCAGCCACAGATGCTGGCACCATACCTTCAACTGGGACAAGAATGTAACCAGACACGGGTAGGGTAGGGAGCTTAGGCAGGCTGGGGTTTAGGCCGGCTCAGATGTCCAAAGGGTGTGGCAGCCATACTACCTGGCTCTAACATCAGGGCAGCGGGTGAAGGCCAAAGGCACAACCTGGCTCTAACACCAGAGCTGTGGGTATAGGCCAGCCTAATTGGCGCGTCACTTGGTCCCCTTTTCCTCCTGCTGCCACCATGGCCTGTGAATGGTCAGCAGCGACGGCCCAGAAGGATGCTCCACCACCCCATTGGTCCACAGACAATCCTTCCAGGTAGGACGTAGAAAATGCCTAGTAGCATGTAGGTCTGATACACCTGCATGCAAAGACTAACATTCACTTTACTTCCCCTGAAATACCACATTGTTTTGCCAACTTGTAACTTTCCTCTCTAATCTCTAAATGAGAATCAGACCCAATCATACCCTGGGATATACTGTAAGTCAGAGTTTACAGCTCTCCCAGAATGTCCGATCGTTACTATGATGATGTCATCAATCCCTGCTCATCCACAGTAAAAGATAGTCATTTACCGTGAAGTGGGAGGGGCTGTGTGTGTGTGATTTACATGTTTCACCCCCCCTCCCTGCCCAACCCTCTGCTTCCGATCAACCGTGGTTTAAGTTGACCAATTGATGCAGGCTACATGCATCTAACATCAAAATATGACTCAGCATTAGATCTGATGGACAATGAACATGATGTATGGGTGATTGATTTCAGTTTAGTTTGCAAAAATAAACACGCATAATTATGTACTGCACTTTTATTTAAAACACAAAACCCATATAACTCAATTTCATGAATTGTCTGAACACTATGATGTTACCAAGACCTGGATTAAGTTGAAGACCTTGGATTTTTTCCAGGTTTTATAAAACAGGGTTTACAACCCCCATGTCTCATAAGGTTCTATTAAAAAAAATAGTTTTGTGAGTTTTCCCACTGAAATATGTTGGGAAATTTTTAAAGGACAGTGAACATGAAGTGGGATAACCACTTAAAGCTAAATATGTGTTTTAAAACCTGTGCATAGGAACACCACACCCTCATACCCTCAATCACTGCATCACCTTCCTGAAGTCCCACACCAGGCGTACATGTCAGCTATTAGTGCGTCCCAGCAGCTGAACATACTTAAGTGTTTAAATGAAATGACAACACTCTGAACTCGAACGGATCACAAATTATTACTTGTAAATGGAAACTACAGAGAAAAAAGAAATCCTAGTGCGATGGACTTGGGGACTTTAATCTGATCTGCTCTAAAGTGCTCAAACACTTTATAAAACAGATGTCTATCGACATGAGGCTTCGACATTCGCAAATATATATATATATTATAGGTTCGATTCATGCCTCTTGTGGATCAGTGGNTGATATCTGTGTTGGCATTGAATGGACTGAAGTAACCAATGGAAGAACGCTTGAAGGCTTCCCAAAAAGGTAAGAATTTCCTACACCCTTATCCCAGGGTTGCCGAATCTCCCAAAATTCCTGATAGCCTTGAGGAAATCAAACAGTGCTCCCAGGAATCTCGGGCACCAGACAAATCTCCCGGACTTAAACTTTAATAAAAGCACAGTTACTGTAACTCCCTCACGCCCCCACGCAATTAGACATCAGCTTTATGACGTCACAAATGGGCAGGGCTTGACGATGTTTTGCCGTTAAATCACGCTCATATGCAAATTTCTTTCTGCCTTCCAGGATTCCCGACAAACCTGCCTTATCCTAATGCTAACCCTATCCCTCCCTTTTCCTGTACTTCCATCTCCATAAACCTATTCCTAACTTTTCCCTTGTCCAATCCATGCCCTCCCCACAGCCTAACCCTAACCAACCAGTCCCTGCAGTGTAACCCTAACCAACCCCTCTATGCTCCATCCCCACCCCCTGCAGAGTAACCCTAACCCACCCCTCTATGCTCCATCCCCACCCTTTAGTGTAACCCTAACCAATCCCTCTATGCTCCATCCCCTCCCTGCAGTGTAGCCCTAACCAATCCCTCTATGCTCCATCCCCTCCCTGCAGTGTAACCCTAACCAATCCCTCTATGCTCCATCCCCTCCCTGCAGTGTAACCCTAACCAACCCCTCTATGCTCCATCCCCTCCCTGCAGTGTAACGCTAACCAATCCCTCTATGCTCCATCCCCCCCTGCAGNCCCTGCAGTGTAACGCTAACCAATCCCTCTATGCTCCATCCCCCCCTGCAGTGTAACCCTAACCAACCCCTCTATGCTCCATCCCCTCCCTGCAGTTTAGCCATAACCAACCCCTCTATGCTCCATTCAGGAGGCACATGTGGGTCGCCTATTGGCTCTAGATAGTATTGTGTGGCCAGTCCACCTCCTGGCTGCAGTACAGTACTATGGCAATGAAAGGTAATATTAATGTAGTCAGGCTGAGTAACTCTGAGTTTGATATATATTTTATTCATGCCATAAGATCGAATTATGGGACCCAAGTGTTTTAGTTGACGTTTTATTTCCCACAAGCCCCTGCATGGTGAGGCACCAATACATAGCTCCCATATAAAGCCCTTTGCCTTCACTTGTAGATAGATGAACCCAGGGCAGTCAGCAGCGCCCTGACGGCGTACATCAAACCGTGAAAGATAAATTGGCATGTTTTCCTCACGCGGCGTACGCTAATCAACAATCTTTTACAAATGATTTCCAGGGAAATTGGAAACATAGCACAGCTTACCCATTTCCTCCATGCTGCCTGTCCAGCTGTGTTCTGCGGTCGCTGTGAAGGGGGCTTATCTGGCCCGCTTATCAAAGTGACATATTTTCTTTATCAAGCCATGGGAAACCGGTTTATGGAGCAGGAAGGAAACATTGTGGTATCTGCCTGATGAAGTGCCCCATCCATCTCATCTTCCCACTGTTTTTAAGTGTCCAATTAAGTCATGCGTCCCCCTGGGAGCTTTCATTTACCACGGAGCTTGTGTGTACTGACACATGTATTTAATGCACTTTAGCGAGCCCTTACGTACATGTAAGTCTCCTAATTGGCTATGCTATGCATCCGGCTGGGGTTGTTAAATATTCAAAGCAGTTCTATATAAATGGGAACAGGAAAAAAAAAATTAAAATAAATCAAAAAACATTTGGTGTAAAAAGTATTTCCCCAGCAGGCATAGAGAAGCCATTGAAGTAATGAGAACTGCGTGAGAAGGCGGAACTATTTCTTTTATCAGCTCAGCCGACACAGGAGCAGGTGGATAATGTTATCTGAGCAGTCCTACAGGCTAATCATTTATCTCTGGAACAGGAAGACCCAGGGCCCGGTGCTCCATTACAGGTGACCTATGTGGTGTCGCCTCTGTGCTTTAATCGCGGCTAAAAGTAGGAGCAAAAATCAGCAAAAAAAAGTCAGTATAAAGAGATTAAATATATGGTGTGCTGCAGTTATGTTATCATGCAATAATACATACACTATATAAACCAATCTCAGTCTGTATACAGAGTCAAGAGTCTTACTAGTGACTTCTGTTAAAGCTAAATATAATGAACAAAGAATCATACCTCCCAACTGTCCCGATTTTGGGTGACTGTCCCGCTGTCCTGCCCACCTACCAGTTAGTCCCGATCAGGTTTTGAGTTGTTTTGAAGTCTAAAGCTGGCCAAAAACTAAGGAGCTTATCGGTCCCAGCAGGAGGTGACCTGTAAAATGACTTACCACTAGGGAAAGGTCATGATATTAATGCCACTGGCCTCTCCTGCCTGAAGAGCATTATTATTGCTGTATTAGCCAATATTATTGTAGTCAGACTGTATGGACCAACTTGAGTCCAACATATTCTATTCATGCCATAAGATTAAAATATGGGACCCAAGTGTTGATTTACGTTCTGTTCTCGCTAGGAAATAAAATCCTGGCCATACACTGATTTTTGGTCTGGACACCCGATAATCAGATGTATGTTCAGCTTTGGGAAAGATACTAAGCATCACAGTCTCAACTTTATAACTTACACTCTGTTTATGGATAATATCAAGACCCTCATTCACACACTCTGTGGAACAGATTGTCGGCTTCCTAAATTTCTATGGCCACTAATGTTTCATTTTCTTTGCAAAATGCCTATTACTATCTATGCCAGTCTTCATGCTGGTTTTGCTTTCTAGTTCAATTTAAACTCTTTCGCTTCAAGATCCCATACACTGCAGAAGAGAATCCACGAGCAGGAGACACCAGTTGGAGGCAGGCGGCACGAGCAGGAGGCAAGAGCAGGAGACACGAGTTGGAGGCAGGAGGCACGAGTAGGAGGAAGGAGGCACGAGCAGCAGACACGAGTAGGAGGCAGGAGGCACAAGCAGGAGACACAAGCAGGAGACATGAGTAGGAGGCAGGAGGCACAAGCAGGAGACACGAGCAGGAGACACGAGTAGGAGGCAGGAGGCACAAGCAGGAGGCACGAGTAGGAGGCACGAGTAGGAGGCACGAGTAGGAGGCAGGAGCAGGAAGCACAAGCAGGAGACATAAGTAGGAGGCACGAGCAGGAGGCAGGAGGCATGAGCAGAAGGCACAAGTAGGAGGCACGAGCAGGAGGCATGAGCAGGAGACACGAGTAGGAGGCATGAGCAGGAGGCACGAGCAGGAGACATGAGTAGGAGGCACGAGCAGGAGGCAGGAGGCATGAGCAGAAGGCACAAGTAGGAGGCAGGAGCAGGAGGCACGAGCAGGAGACACGAGTAGGAGGCACGAGCAGGAGGCACGAGCAGGAGGCAGGAGGCATGAGCAGAAGGCACAAGTAGGAGGCAGGAGCAGGAGGCACGAGCAGGAGACACGAGTAGGAGGCACGAGCAGGAGGCAGGAGGCATGAGCAGAAGGCACAAGTAGGAGGCAGGAGCAGGAGGCACGAGCAGGAGACACGAGTAGGAGGCATGAGCAGGAGGCACGAGCAGGAGACATGAGTAGGAGGCACGAGCAGGAGGCAGGAGGCATGAGCAGGAGACACGAGTAGGAGGCATGAGCAGGAGGCACGAGCAGGAGACATGAGTAGGAGGCACGAGCAGGAGGCAGGAGGCATGAGCAGAAGGCACAAGTAGGAGGCAGGAGCAGGAGGCACGAGCAGGAGACACGAGTAGGAGGCACGAGCAGGAGGCAAGAGGCATGAGCAGAAGGCACAAGTAGGAGGCAGGAGCAGGAGGCACGAGCAGGAGACACGAGTAGGAGGCACGAGTATCCGGACTGAGAGAGAATACGATCGCAGGCCTGTTTAAGTTCCCCAGTTCTGCAGGACATCTACGTGCACGGTCTAGCTACCCTCAGCAATTTTTTCTCACCGGTAACAGTTATCCTTACAGTTCACCTTGGACATATAAAATACTGACCATCTATACACACGCAGTGTATTTATTACATGTTTATTTTAGCCTCCTATACCCTCCACTAACGCCCATCCACCCCCAACCACTTCTGCACCTTTGTCTAATGTAGTACTTTAAATTTTGTAGTAATAATAGTCTCTATTTAACAGTTATTTTACCCACCGAATTTTAATATATTGAGGAAATAAACCTATTAACTTTATATTGTCTGAGATTGGTACCTTTTGCGCCCAAAAATGTTTATTTCCAACTTCATATATCTATTCAATCATGGGGTCTGGACTTCTCTTGTGCTGCACCCCACCACTTTCCCTCTCTCACTGGCACTATTATAAACTAAACCATGCCCCATTATGTGGCCTCCTAACCCCCTACTGTTTCCCCACTCAATTCTCTGACCGCCCATCATAGTATCGTCCGATGCTGAGGCCCAGCCCATATGCCAGGAGATTTGCAGTCTGTCCGAAATAGTCGGCAACCCTGACCTATGGTCACAGCGATAACTGCGCAGATTCACTGGTCTGCCTCTAGTTTATTATTATGCGATGGAAGATCCCTTATAAATACCCTCTAAGTGATCAGTCATGTTCCCATTTTTCTCACTATGAAACTCAATGCGCTTTGTTACAAGATCTGAGAGCACATTGCTGAATTCCCAGTAACCTTCATCCAGCAGAACTGTGATCGTGAAAAGGAGTAACTAGCACAGCGTACACTTTTATTGGTTTACCTCTGTGGGCTTTTATACAAGGTTTTATTTCAAGGAGGGTTTTTTTTCTTTTCATTGGATGATTTAAACCATATGCTGAGGTACTATAGAGGATTATTTTATCAGTTTCTCTTTACTATGAAAGAAATAGCACAGCTGAAATCATAGGGTTACACACCCGACACTAAATCATTCTCTCTGTGCAGCAGAAGAAGTGCCATATTTGATAAATAGAGGGTGTCACGTTTATTTCACCCTGAATCACTCTGAGGCAGGCTTTCGCTACATGTATAAATTTTGTGGCGTGGTGGAATGTGTTAAGCCCTTAACAAATGGCCCTTTAATGACTCGCTCATGAAAAGCATAAATAGGGAATCTTTAACACAGGAGTAATTGTCTATGAGATTACAACGCCAGAGCGCGCTGCCATGTCAGTAGTATCTTTGCAAGGTTAATGATGGATACACTAAACCTATACTTGGTAGTGCTATCCCAGATGTGGAATGATTTATTGAGAGGCCGAATGATATAAGTATCCAGACCTAACAACGTTAGAAGCTACTTACTGTAAACCTCCTAACTGGTAATATCTGCGCATGCATGGGGCAGATGCTACCATGGCATACTCAATCGGTTGAGGTTTGCTGGTTCGAGCGGCTAATGTAATGGTATACAATACAATAACAGGCATATAGCACAGGAGTACACTGCCATAGCATACAGTAACAACATGTGATATATATATATATATATATATATATATATATAGCAGTACATAGTAATAGCAAAGAGAGTCAGGGAGTGTATAATGTATTACACTGGATAGGTCAAGACAGCAGGGGAAGATTGGGGTATGTAGAGGTAGATAACAGGAGGGTGGGGGTCTCACGTAGACCTGGATCTGGTCCTACGTGTCTTACTTGCACTGGCACCCAGAGGTAGTGTCATATAGGTCACCACCAGTTATTTTGTCTGTTGTATAATACTGCAATTCATAGCTTTGCTTTTTATACAGTGTTTGATTTATGAGTCTCCCGGAATGTCCAGGAGACTTCCGAATTTCGGGCAGCTCTCTTGGTATTCCGGGAGAGTATGCAAATCTCAGGACCTGTGCAGAGGATTTCATGTAAATGACTGCCTCAGCCCCTAATGTTAGTATGATGGGCTCAGGGCTGGGCCTAATAACATCGAGCCCCACCCATCCACAGCAAAGGCTAGTCTTTTGGCGTAAGGGGGGGGGGAAGTGGCGGGGTTGGGGCTTTAGATGTGATTTACATAAATCATACCCCCACGCAGGACAACCCTGTTATTATCTATGTCTATATATATATATATATATATATATATATATATATATATATAGACATAGATAATAATATAGTAGTTCGTGCTGTTTGTATAGTGTTAGCTTAGATATATACTTTTATTATACATATATATATACCGTGTTTCCCCGACAATAAGATATATATGTGTGCCATTTTGTCCGGTATGCTGTATTTCCCTTTGAACAGCGCTATGGAAGACCCTGTGGCGCCTGAAAAATAAAAGAGAGCAATAATTAACTGTTATTTTCTATTCTTCACGAACTGAAGAAGAGTATGTATCATTGCACCATGGACTTGCTGCTTTTATGTATTAAGTAAACAGGATTCTCCTAATATTTTATCTTTATAATCTCACAGTATACACTTTGCTTTTACAATGTGACATGGCAATCATTGTTATAAAATGTATCTGCGAAAACAAGTCCTGTGAACACACACCATGTGCCTTTTGTTAGTAACAGTAAACAAATCTGAATGTTGCAAGTTTCCCTTGTCAGTTCTGCATTCCATAAATGATTTTATATGATCTTAAAAGGCACTCTGCCCCGACTCCGACTGGAAAAGAAAAAAAGGGCTCGGT
This sequence comes from Platyplectrum ornatum, assembly GCA_016617825.1. Classification (NCBI taxonomy): domain Eukaryota; kingdom Metazoa; phylum Chordata; class Amphibia; order Anura; family Limnodynastidae; genus Platyplectrum; species Platyplectrum ornatum. Next base: position 25,831 of record JABWIB010004601.1, read on the forward strand.
CGTTTTAGGAGGAGGAAATGGTTTCCACTTTTATTTCGGATTATTCTGAAATATCCAATATACTGATATTATACTCTGCTGCTTTCCTATCTACCCTGGAATGTATTTTATTTATTTTTTTTGGGGGGGGGGGATATTATTTATCTATTANATTTTTTCTTTTGTCACTGGCAAAACCTCCTCATAGATAAAAAATTGCAAGACTGACCCCTGTTGATAATAAAAGCAAAATAGCCAATTAACACGCAGGGGAGCATGTAACAAATATAATACATATGTGTTGTTGTTTCAAAGCTATTCATGATTTTTTTTATTTTAATTAGTTACAGCACATAAAACATTGTTTCACTGCAACCACAGCATTAGAAACTATATTTTTGTTTTATAATAATACTCTCTAAGTATAGCAAATCACAACATCTTGCTATGCAAAAATAAACTGAGTTTAAAAATAAAACAATGTTTATCATTCCTATGGAATAGAAATCTACTGGTCTTTACATGTACCAGGCGGGTGAATGTGTTGTCAGTAGTGACCACTAGGTGTCGCTATTTGCTCAAATGTTTATATTCACATTAAAAGAAATACTCTTTTAATGTGTTTATTAATTAAGCTGGGTACACACGGTAAGATAAATTGTATGCAATCGAAAGATTTTTCAAGAGTGGGCAAAACCATGATGAATTGCAGGGG
>JABWIB010004602.1:8453-20581 GCA_016617825.1 Platyplectrum ornatum
GCAGGTCACATCCTGAATCTATAACAATCATTGGCCATGGTTCCTGGTATCATCCAGCAAGTTATAGGAGATAATGTGGATGAGTCTGGCTAGGAGAGCAGTATTACAACCTTCCCTGTAACCACAGCTCAATGAACTCCATCCAGGAATATGTGACCAAGAAAATCATCACTGCAAATGGCAGAATTATTAACATAAGTGTTCTATAATAGTCTACTATACAAAATCATATGCTAAACGTATACAAAGCCCAGTATTGTATAAGAACAATACTTACTGGACACGTACATTTAAAGAGGAATAATAAATAATTATCTCCATAAGTTGTTACTTGTGTCATATGTTATTATATTATAAAGTATTGTCTCAATTACAAAAGCATTGTGTGTTTTCTTCCATAGTATACATATTGTTCTGTACATATGGTGGTGCATACAGGCTTTATATTGTTACTTCACCAAAATACAGGATGATGAATGAATATGAAGAACCTTTCTATGTACATTAGTATTAACATTGTAATAAAAGTATGCAATGATTGTAACATTCGTTTTGTCTCTCATTACAAGGTGTAGAATTTGGTGCACGAATGATCACAATTGATGGCAAGCAAATTAAACTTCAGATATGGGACACTGTAAGTAGCACATTCATTAGCATACTGTATCAGGGGTTCTTGTTTGTTTTCTTTTAGGTAGGGGGGTGGTTATATAGTTGCCATACCTCGTTCACACTGACAACCAGGCAATTANCTGGCTTNTTAAAGCCATCTATAACAGCCATTCACACTGAAGCTGTGACCNGGGTGTGAGCAGACGACTGAACCTGTTCAATGTTTCCCTTAACCCGAGCAAGCACCTAGGGCCCTGGCTGCAGCGATGGCCTACTCCTGACTTTGGCCTGGAACCTGACTCCCACCAAACATGACCTGCACCAACATATTTCTGTATGTCATATCCCNGATTATAGATCTCCAGTTCTAGAACCCTAATATAACTGTGGATATCTTCTGTGCAGTTACTGTATTGGATTATGTCATTATTCCCGTCTATAACATTTCAGCTGCTCTGCCATGTTAATTAGGATGGAGACTCTAACATCCGGGAAGAACAGACTCGGGATAAAATGATTTAATTGTCATGGCAGGGAGATTTTTTTGTCCATTTTGTCTCCCAACAACAACAACAAGGGAAAATTCAGTAGATGACCGGCGGAATAATTAGCGCGCTGTATGGATTCCAGCTTTCTGGTTTTGCCTAAACAGATTAGAAGGGAAAAACTGGCCACATGAAGACTGGGGACTGCTGAAAGGCTGGCTGCAGCTTCCGATAGAACGGATAAAATCTGCATCCTTGGCCTTCCAACAACCTTTACACCAGCAGATGGTGGGCGTAAAGATGTCATTCATCATTTATTTACAATGGGCTTTATTTATTCTAGTGTCAACAGCTGCCCCAGGGAGCAGGTTATTGAATTCAAATGTGCAGCTCTGGGTTATTTGCTTCCTTTCAGATTTGTCTTCGGAGCTCAGTTGCTAGGAGTCCTTTCTGTGTTCTAATAATGATTCATGTATTGTGAAGCCATTCAGTAAATTGGGATGTCAGGGATTGCCAGGGAAGGATTTTAGTGGGCTGCTTGTTCCTGGAAGGCGGAGGGGAAAGGCATTATCTGTGGCTACCTGATCCTGTCAGTTGTCAGTGCTGTTATAAGGATGATGATGATATCCATTGCACTGTCCATAAAGTGTGTACAGAGGGCTAGCATTTAAAATCGATAATCGTATATTCGTATACTCTTTGCATAGGATAGACAGACAATAGGTCTGATTCACAGGAGCGCTAAAAGAGTGTGCTCTACGTGTGAGNGCAAAAACATGGGCAGGATGCTTAAATGTAGGTTCAGCATGTAGTGTATGGGCACAGATAAGCTTAATGCAGCTATACGACCATGTTCATTGCAATAAAGTCACCTCTGGCATGTCTGCTCCTTGGACTTAGACACTTTGGCGCAATGTTTTGCCATGAACAACTCTTGATAACTTTTTTACACTCTGGTCTGGATCAGATGCAATCACATGTACATTGACTGCATCCTTCCTCCCCTNCCCATCCAGCACTGGTTGTGTTCAGGTCTGGATCAAGTGCACACAGCATAATCACACCAAGATACGCTATGCCACCGAGTGCACATTCATCTCCTTATCAGCCCCATATCCATTCAAGTAACATTATATATACACACACACAGGTTTAGTCTCTTCTGAGTGGTTGAACGGTCCATTGAGTGCTTGGTACACTAGCAAGTGAGGTTAGGACATATTATGGACATGTAGGCTATATATTCCTGTTTATAAGGTGCTATTTGGTTGCTTTGCATGTTACATGATTGGATAAGATCATGGCATTGGGTCATTTAAATGTTTAATTCAGGGAGCAGCAGTACATATGTCCACGTACACATTATTGTATTCTGTCAGCTACACCACTGTCATCTACCAGTGCTATAGTCTAAATTGTCTNTTTAATTATTTCAGTGTAACAGCCTTGAGACATTGCTTTCTTGACCTATTCCTCTAGTTAGTGGTCCATGCCTATGGCTCTTCATACAGGTGCCATTGTAACACATCTCTGTTACTGAACGTCTTGTGGTGTTGTCTTAATTAGCTGTTGTNGAGCCTTTCTCTAATGTTTGCCATCTGTGTAGTGAGGATATTAGGCATTACTGCAAGGCCTTTGATCTTAGTGGAATGCTAATCTCATTAGGAACTGCATATCGTGTGGTGCCCTGTGGAAACACACCTAGATTAGTAATTGCAGCTGTGGTGCCACCAGTGCAAGCATAGCCGCTGGCACATTGGCAATCGTGTGAAGTACACGTGTAGCCGCTGATACAGGGAGCTTAGATTCTTGGAAGGAAAAAAAGGACTTAATTTGTACGGCATAGCCCAGGCTATAAAGCTCTGTACGCACTGCAAATTGATAGATTCATTAACAGGGCAAGGTCATGGGTGACAGGAAGCATCATTCTCAGNTTTGCTATAGGAGCTTGTTTGCCTATGTGTGTATCCACCATACTGTCTTGTCAGGTGGGAGAAAAGTGGGACATAAATTTCTGTACACGGATATAATGAAAATGCAATTTCCGTTATAATGAAGATCACTTTCCTTCTCCTCAGGCTGGTCAGGAATCTTTTCGCTCCATTACACGGTCATATTACAGAGGTGCAGCCGGTGCTTTATTAGTGTATGATATTACAAGGTGAGTGCTCTCTTACGCATATTTCAGCTATAGATCTATGCCTCCTTGGGGTCTANAGTTTGGGGGTAAGTTTTCAAATTAGCAGATGAAAAGGCATATATATATATATATAATATTGCTTTGGACACAAGAAAAACAATATTTAGAGACTGGGACAATCGAGGTGGGGAACTAGTTAAGAGACGAGGGAGAGACTATTTGGGGTGGGGGGTATGGGAAAGTTAACAAAAGTTTTTGTTGATAGTAAATAGTAACTTGGATGTTCCCATCTTGAATGGCCATTCACATTCTGCATTATATGTCCTAGGAGAGACACATTCAATCATCTGACAACCTGGCTGGAAGATGCGCGTCAGCACTCCAATTCCAACATGGTGATTATGCTAATTGCCAATAAAAGGTACGCGTTCATTGCGTGTTTTATGACAATTTTCTATTTGTATTGTAAGCACCCTTAATATACTAAGAATCCAGTCTGATCGCGGTATATAAAAACATGATTGATTATTTATATATATAATATGTATGTATGTATATGTGTCTATATATGTATGCTAACAGGCTGGAAAGAGCTGATATCNCTAGTGCTGCCCCTGCTGGTTGAAGGCTTAATAGCTTTAAAAGGAACATTGGTTAATGTTATCCTTAGCCAGGNACCACTGCTGGGGAGATTAACCAATTAAGACACATGTTTTTATATATAGCTGTTATAATGTAGCCTCCACCATGCATGATTGTTTTGGCTTTATTGGTCTGATATCAGAGGAAATAAACCTTCCCGTTAGGCCGCTACAACAACGGTTTATTGCCTAAAATTAAATTGCTCTTAAAATGTGAGAGTTTAGAGAGACTTTGTTTAGAGATTCTTCTTGATCGCCCATGAATGTGAATCTGGTGGCATTGTTGTCACTTTGGTGACTAGAAATTGAGACTTGCCAACCGGCATTTTGTGGAGGCNCTACCACTGCAGGTTAATCCATGGTGTGACTGAAGCCTGTTTCTCTCCTCTTTACCTACTGAAACTCCAGGGAGTGAATCTCCCAGCACTGAGATGTCACAGTCATCAGCATTGGATTGGTGGGAGCTTATCTCCCTGCAGTTTCAGTGAGCAAATGAATAGTGGCTTCATTTGCNGGTAAACTTCTGTGGTTGCTCCTGCATTCTGCAAGTTTTTTTTCTTTTAATTTTTCTTACGTTTTTTTTTTTCTTTATACGCAGTGACTTAGAATCAAGGAGAGAAGTAAAAAAGGAGGAGGGGGAAGCATTTGCCCGGGAGCATGGCCTAATTTTCATGGAGACCTCTGCAAAGACGGCTTCAAATGTGGAGGAGGTAATGTCTTTTCTACTAATGCTATTAATATTGGTTTTCTATTACACAGACCTTCTTGTGTGCATGTGATCACTAACCTGTGTCATAACGCTGCTTTTTACCGGACCATCAAACCCAGAATTTTTCAGCTGGCGCCATTCACACTATGGCTTGACTTGGGGTATAACCTGGGATTTAAGTGCTATGAGAATAGGGGAAGTATTGTACAATTTCCTCTGCTCCTATATCCTTACAAGGACTATNATAACCACATGGCAGTAGTAAAGATGTGGTAGATTTCTTTCAGTGTCTAAGACGTGGCACTANAATCCGGAGTGTGTGCTGTTACACAGAGTGTGCACAGGTCTTAGCTAGAGAAAGTTGACAGTATATGAAGATGGGATTTTGGGCTGTTTATGTGAGGATGACTAGAAGTGAATATGGATAATAAAGCCAGGAAGTAATCTAGTTTAGCACTGAGAAAACTGTGCCAGTTGGTGGAGATGGGACTATGGGAGACAGGATATATACCAGGAAATCTCCAGCAATGAACCTGAATGTTGCCTGCAGCAGGGTATATTTATTTAGCGACGTGATATGCGACCAGTAGGAGTGTGCATCGCATCGTCGCTCCTGATATCTTACAGGTGTATGGCCAGCATAACTCCTGTTTCTGGCACATCTATAGCACATCCTCTATTGCTTTCATTTTCTGAACGTTCTCATTTTACCATTAAACTCTGGAGCAATGCGAAACCAAATGAGCAGAAAAACCANAGATCTCTTGTGTCATTGGACGGGATCCAGACTTACGTACTATTGAACTTACAAACAAGTGGGTAAAACCATGTTGAATTGCAAGGGAGGTAAATTTCATTAATTGCAATTTAATATCACATCTAATAACAGTCTAACAGTAACGCTGGTCAGTATCTGTGTGCAACATGCAACAATAAAGTATTCTCCCTGCATGCAAACACTGACATTCATTTTACCTCCCCTGCAATTCAACATGGTTTTACCCACTCGCTCGTAATTTCAGAAGTACGTAAGTCCTGTCCACTGTCACATGCTCCTCTGGCTTTAAATTGTGGATAATATCTTTTAAATATAGCACATCTGTGAAAGTTTCTGCTGTTTGCTACTGATGGTTCTCTATTTGGTACATGCATAATCCCATCAATTATATTTGTCCTTGATGTACTCTCTTTAATTTTAACTTTGATAAAATAGTACATCTCCTCTAAGGTAGTCTCAATATATGAGACCTGCAAGTGATGAGCCTCATTTCTACATAGGATAAATCACCTCAGAACAACACTGAACTGCAGCACATAAATACTTACTCTGGTCCCATGATAGGTTATTGCTGTGGTGGTCTTTGTGCTTTGTACAATTGTTTTAATGGTTAAGCAGCATATTCTTGGTTGTCTTTTGGTGTTAGATTTTGCAGTGTGTNCACATTAATTCACACTAAATATCATCTGTAATTTGTATTCTGTACGAAACCACAAACCTTCCTTCACCTGAATGTGTGTTTATTCAGGAAACCAATTATCTGCTCAGAGAGCCACTTTCATTACCTTAAGGACACACCCGGGTGCAGCTCATCTGGGGAACTGCGGTCGCTGCTTTAATGATNTCCCCTGGTATCCGCGATTCCCCTCTCTTTCGGGCATTGCATCATTGGATTCCTGCCATATGACGTGAGTCTAGTCATAGGAATCCTTGATCTGTAGCCTGCAGTGATTTTCCAGTGCTGTGGAANTATGAAATAGTTCCAGGCCAATTCCAGGGGCTATGGTCAAAAATACCATACTGTGCACTGTGCGCTCCTGTGGTCACATATCACATTGCTGAATCTTCAGGTCAAGGTTCAGGTAAATCAAGGCTTGATTCCATGTACATTGCATGTACTGGAGCGATGCTTATAACAGTCAGTCTGCCATGGCTATCCAAAACTTACCATTCTAATCCTCTTTGCGCAGTGTTTTCGATATTTGCGTAAGGGAGGTGTGTATAAAAAGAAGCACGTTTTCTGCACCGTGGAAGATAGGAAAAATCACACTGCCGGATTGAATCTGGCTCCAACACTACTACATTCTTCCAAACCTGCAGCCCCTTTGTACTATGATTCACTTATTGAAGACTCTTGAACCAGCAAGTGTCTTATGGATCCTTGTTTGTATTATGTTCCCCAGATATGGCACTCGCACCTGCTCCTATTATACGCAGCTTTTCTGTGCTTGTCTCCATAGTGAGAGACCCTTTGATATCCTATCAGTCCACACCTATTATTCTCTTTCAGTATGGATCTTCTGCTATCAGCCTGTACCCGGCTTTGTGGGCCTCACTACTCATTGCTGTTTTATCTAATGACTGCTCTGCTTCAAACGTGTATTTAATNTGGTTGAATATTGTACTTGAGACACAGAAAGGCAATGGGATCAGACTATGCCCCAAATTGAGGTGTTGTAGGGGAGAGAATAACACACTGGTCATTGCACAGTATCGCCATGTGATGTTATATCTGAGTGATGTGCTGTACATAGAGTGGCCTTATTAAGCATAGATGGATTAGATCTGCCCGTTTCATAGGACCCTGTGATATTACCAGTGCCATCATTCTGCATCTGGATCTTCTTCATTACAGCCATTGTTATATAGCTGCACACAGGAACACTGGGACAGCAAAGCATGTTATTCTATGGGACCCGCTCAAGGGCTCCCTACTAATTGTTGTCAGTCGGGTGCTTTGACGCACGTTATTTAAATCACATGTTGACATGCAATATCCCCAAGAGTGGCACATATAGATCTAGAAGATTGTACAATTAGAGCAGACTGACTTATTCATGTTTTTTTAAATGACCTTAAAATCGCAGCCACNCTGCAGCCATCAATTCTCCTCCACTGTCACGAGAGTGCCAGGAGCTCTCTGATTTAATACTCTCCTGTCAATCGCACAAGAATGAAGCATCAGCGGAGGTCCAGACCAGGGTGACGGACCTTGTACATCATGCTGGATGTACACAGCGAGGGTTCAAGTACACATTAGGCAGCGATAAGGTTCAGTTATATCGGGTCAGATCCAGACTACCGCAAGTCCTTCATAACAAAACTCAGTTCTGGAANCTATGCACCATGTAGATATTGCTATGCATACAGGATGGGGAAGGGGGCATTCATCCCATGGGTACAGGAATCCATGTGCAATGAGACAGCATCTTTAAGATTTCTGCACCGACTTTACAAAGAATCAGGCTGATGTGGAAAGGTAGATTGTTCTTAACCCCTTATGTACTAATTCCATAAGCACTGCCACACTGCCCTCTCCCACCCTGCCGACTGAGAGAGGACCATTATGGAGGGCNTGATCCCTACGGAGTGCACAGTCACACACAAACATTTGGTCTGGATCCGGCCCATAATGTCTGACGCCTTGAATGGTTCCACCTAATGCNCTGGCTCATAGAAACTGTTCAATGAAAGGCCACACTGAAAGCAGATCTATGCTCTCCAGGAATCCCAGGCGGTATAACATTCCTGCTGCTGCACAGTATTGCCACATAGCGTCTTCATATCTCACAGACTGACTAATCATTTTATATGATAATGTACGTGATATAACTGTATAGTATAGGTTACTTGCTCCCTTCTTCACAGGTTATGTTTGCAGTGACCTTTCCATGAGCAGGCAGGAAAGCACGATACATACAGAAGACTTGTTAGGGGAAATGTTCTGCTTNTATCAAATCAATATATAAAGAGTTCATTGTATTATTGCTGTTTTACCCTATTAAAATGCTGCTTTTCATAGGCCAATGTGTCCTATATCACTTTAGGAACATATATTGTACTAGACAAAATTAGAATTTAGAGGTTTTAAAATTACAAAACTAATTAACAAGAGCTATGCTTAATTGCAAGTGGCATCCCATTAATTAGGTGCTCGGATACTTTCCGCTTCCATACCTTTTTAATGTTTGAATTTTTTTTTTTACTTTCTACAAGGGAGACTTGGTAAGGGATGTGGAAAGTCAGCCAGCTTAGCAAGGTCCCCCATCAACATGACAGCTGAAGATTAATTAGCAGTACAGGAATAATGGAGATACATCTTCTCACCTCAAGCTTTAGCTTTGTATAGGAAATTTATCACCTCAGCACAAACAGTCAGGGTCCTCCCTGGGACCCCTCAACCAGTCATGCAGAACTGTGCAGTGGTCACTGGAAAATGAGCCACGGATTGATCTGGTTCTTACATCAGCCCAGAAGCAAGCTCTATGGTAGTAGGTGAATGGGCTGTAATCCGTGTCTTCTCTCTATATGTGTGTGTTAGGGATTATACACTGTATGCTCCAATGGGATAGCGACTGATGTGCTGTGTGGGTTTCCCGATGCTCTGGCTTCCTCGCACACACAAAACACATGATTAGTAGGTTAATTGCGACAAAATTGACCTTTCTGTATGTATGATTGGGAGTTTTCAGTATTGCTCCAGAGGGATGGGGACTGAATCAGGCTTCTGTACAGCGCTGCGAGAAAGGGATGTAATGGGCCAAGCAGTTCTAATTTGCTGTCATATTCTATGTTTCTATGTGAGTGATTGTTTAATAACATAAATTAGCTACTTAATATGATGGCATTATATAAAAATATATATTTACAACCAGCAGCAGTTTAAAGTATTGACAGTGAAGTTATTGTGCGCATCATATTCCTGCTAGCTGTGTGAAAGTGCAGATGTTATGCACATGTATTCTTTACATGTTAAAAAGCAATTTGAATAATCAGTGTATAGTATGTACATTTAATCTGTTATTAAAATCACATTGCGGCTGTTTAAAAGTGATGGGCAGTCAAAGCTAGTTTCTGGTGCAAAATGTTCACTAATTAGCATTTTCCCCTCTATGGCTACTTAGTGCATAGGAGTCCCATGAACACAGCAAAACACTTCTATAGCAATATAGTGCTACTCTGGGACCACAGGAGGGGAAAGACTTGTTCGCTACATTAATATTTTTATTTAACTGTTAAGCAACAATATCACAAAATAGAAATAAAAGAGAGCCTGCACATTTTTTACTTACCACAAGGTGGCAGCAGAACCTCTGCAATCTCCATCTATTACATATGAAAATATTTTCTGCTGGATCATAATGAAATATGCAAAGTGTTAAAAAGTCACCTCTGGTTTTACTATATTTTGGTGGTTTAAAATCTGTAATTGAACTGTGGTGATTCTGTCTATGATCTGTGCAGTAATATGGAACCAAATCCAGGGTTACAGCATTTGCAAGCGGGAAGTGCTCTCGTTTCATGACCATACGTGCTCATAAGGCTTCCCGCAGGTCCGGATGCTCAGCTAGCATGCAAAGAAAAGGAGGCTTTATTTTACAGTAAGTACCCAGTTAGGTAAGGATATGCTGTATCCATATTTCTGCACCATGCCCATTTTAAGAACCGCACAGTAAATCAGTTTTGGTCTTGTGTTCCTTACTCTGTATGAGTGAGCGTAGCGACCTTCTCCCGCCTGCATGACAGCCTGGGTGCTGTGGAGGTCTGGCTTCACATATCCATTTCTGAAGTGTATGGAACCTGAAGCAGAGATCTGGATCCGGCCCATGGTATTCTGCAGGGAGTTACTATGTCTGACACTAGTAAGGACACCGCATTAACACTGCATAATTACTGTTTGCAATGAAAGGGTCAGGGTGCTGTTGCAGCTNTAAGAGTATCTGGAGAGTGAGCATTTACTTATCACATGTTTGTTCTGTACGGNCTTAAAGAGCTGTGACTGAAATAGTTTTGATGCACAATAGTAGAGGATGGTGTAAGGTATATAGCTGGTATTCCAAAAGATCCGCTCCATAGAAGTAATTCCTTAGGGAACCTCTGTGATGAATGTGACTGCCATCTACCTTGAGCTCCCAGCTTCTTGTTAATCATGTGGCCTCCATGTTCCTTTGCACTTATTGGCTTTTTGATACAGGGTACTCCTGTTTAACTATTCACTGCCATTATTCCTTTGGGTGAATATGTAAAAGAATTAAAACCTGTTGGAATGTTTGGTTCTTTAAACCTTCAAATCAAAATAAAGAAACCAGATTACACTGTAATGGGGTACTAATAATTGCATTATTACCAAGGAACATCGATGTACTATGCTGGCTTGGCCCTGGTCCTATTGGATGCCACTGTACTACTTTCACTGGCAATGATGCTATATATTAAAGATGCTTTAGCATGAGGTGGGTGAGGGTGACCCCTTCATATATGTGTGTGTATGTATGTGTGTGTGTGTATATATATATATATATATATATATATATATACACATATATATATTGTGGAATATTAGTGTGTATATGTATGTATGTGAGATGGCCACAAATCAGCAGGGTACAGCTGCTCTGCACACCTTTTTGTATTTCTGTGTTCCCGTTGTGTTTAAAGTATTACATTACAAAGGGTCCAATCTCATTCCAAGACCATTGAAAGTTGGGGAGGTTTGTGGTTAACGCTGAGCTAATAAACGTTTCTCTGCTGACTCCTAAGTTTATTGAGAACATATCATTTATTAACTCATAAACTATACATATTTAATTCCCAATAAAAGAGCTGTTAGAGCTGTCCCAAGTGGAATATGAAAATGGCTGATGTGGGGATTACTTCTGAGAACCTTCATCGTTTCCTAACGTTTAAAGCTTCCTGTTTAATGTAAGGGGGGTTTTATTGTGGCTCTTTGTATGGACTGTTAAACCTCATCTGGATTTGTAAGGGTTAATCTCGGAGCGTTGGTAAAGCGACTTAGGAAAGTGAGAGTTGGAATCTCATGGGTTGTTATTGGCAACCTCTCCTCTTGTTTTCCTTTTCCGCAGCTTGGTAAATCTAGCCCATGGTGACTCGTGTGAGCTCAGTGCCCTTCATAACCTCATCAGGATGTGGCCGTCCGCTGTCTGTGGGGTTGATACTACTTTATAATTCTGACTGCAGCATAGTTAATGTGGTTTAAACCTTCATGGATCATATCTAAATATCTCACTTGTCACTTTACTATTGATCTATCACACGTAATGTATTGATATGTCATCTCCACATCTTCATACTGCTATAATGCCCCCTATATACCTGGATGCAGCTCACAGCTGCCCTAATCACGCTGCTAACAGTAATGAAGCGGATGCTGTGAGGTACCATACAGCTGCCATGTATTAATGGATGTGTGATGCTGACGTACACTGCTTTTGTGTAGCTACAAATGCTGTAAGTACCATTATATCTTCACATCAGGGAACAATTAAACATTGAATACAATCTCCTGGCTGCCACTGTCTTACACACAATATTTCTCCTGTGCTGTTTTGCACATGTGTCATCTTTTTGTGGTTCTATTTGCAAGCTTTACCCAGTGCAGGTATATACAAGCTCTGCCACAATCCACTCCATTTACCCAGGTATCTAATAATTGTGTATTCCCCCGGGACGGTGTGCTGCCAATAATTGACTGTGTGGCAAGTTGTAGAGATAATTGTCCTAGTGTGTGGCCAGCTATACCTGC
>JABWIB010004603.1:0-10349 GCA_016617825.1 Platyplectrum ornatum
CTATTACTATATGAATTGCTAACCCATAAAAGTTCTGTATTATTACTCTTACTATGACCATACTTGCATGCAACTACTTCTCTAACCTTGTTCCTGGAGTATCACAGTGCTACTCTACTCACTTCCCCCCTCCCCTCTTTTCCTCTTCCCCCCCTTTTTTTTTATTTTCTCTATCTCTGCACTAAAGATTTATCTTACTTTGTGTACTACATCTTACTTTTTTTTATCACCAATGTAAGATGTTCAAGGCCACCAAAGCAAGATTGGGTTATCCAAATGTATCATTGTATTGTATATATAGCTCACTCAATGGTATTTTTAAACAGGCAACATCTTTGTGAATCCTCTGGCTACATTAGTAATGCGACCTCTTTTATCTGGAGAGTTTAGTGGGCCTAGCTTGCTGACACAGCCCCTACGCAGTCCTTAGAAGTTTTACGAATAGCCTGTCCTTTTTGGTCCAGAACTGGATAAGACTATAGCTCTGGCTACAGATGGAAGTGTTTTTCCCTTCCAGTAAAACCCAGAGGATCTAGACTCTATCTGGTCTATGAATATAGGTTTGAATACTCTTGATCTACTTCCAGGAGCAGCTGACTAAACAAAACTAACCTTAGGGTGACTTTTATAATGTCCACTTTGTGGACATCTGGAGAGCACCCAAAGTAAAAGCCATGAATCTCGACAGTGACACAGAAAGGTTATTCTCTGGAGTTAGGTGCAATTCCTCCGAAATGCTTTTCCACATTCTTTTCTCCTCCCAAAGTTGAAAGAGAGGCTTTAGACCAGGCTTTGTNTTCCCTGCTGGAGNAAGGAATAAAAAAGGAAGGATATAGACAGGGGTTGGAGAGGTGAGGAGCTTCTATGGAGACATTTTTATGTGTCTAATACTCAGTTCCACATCACCTTATCCAAATTAGCCCCCANAGTGTCCCCCAGATGTTATCAGAGAAAGGTACTTAAACTTCAAACCCCATTTTTGCATACAATCAGGTGGAAGCACCTTTAAAATATCTATTTTAGATTTNCTAAATAATGCAGTTTATCTAGCAGATTAATTAAGATCTCTTTTGTATAAATATATTTATACAAAATTCAAAATAATTTAGTCCATCGTTAAAAGAGGTGGAGGGGAGTGATCCCTAAGTATGCAACCAGTAGAGAGGTAAACAGACACNAGCAAGTTATTGACATGCAACAAACATGGAGGTGTGTTTTTCATATTGGTATCAATGGGTTACCTCTTATGTTACNCTTAATATGGTAAGTTTATAAATGGGAAGTTACCTAAACAGAGAGTTTGGTTTAAAAAGTCATTTAATATAACGTATGTCACAGTATAGTATAAAACAGCAAACATGTAGGCTTCTAGTAACAGTAGAGAGAATACATTCTCAAGATAGAATACCTTGTTAAAATAATATTAGTTCAGACAGTACCATGGAATAATCAGTATCAAAATCAGTTTCCATTTTTACAGTGAGCACTGTTCGTAAACAGTCCATCTATGGGGAAAGTAATATATACACCAGTGATTTGGTGTGTGATACAAAGGTAATTTTCAGGAACCATTGCCACTTAGTCATGCACAACTGAAGGACACAATAGAGGTCCTTAACCTAATAACAAAAAATACTGAAAGTATACAAAAATACAGCATCATGAGATGATAAGACATGACTATGAAACAGGTTGTAAACACATAAATTATGTTGAGTAAATACTAAATCCAACAAGACTTTATTGTGGAAGAAATTAAGTTCATCCTNAACCACAATTACTCTTTCAGTGGCAAATGCTACAAATGCTAGTGTGAAATTCAAGCCATGCTACGCTAACCTGTTTGTGGCACATTGGGAAGAAAAGTTATGGTTGGTCCAAAAAAAGGAAAAGATGTATCGATGATGTCCTATATTTCTCAGGATTTAAAGGATAATCCTTTTAATTTAAAAATCACTTCCAAAATAAGCAACGAAGAAGTTGAATTCCTGGATATNGTTACCAAAGCCAACAAAAACTGCCTCTACACCAAAACTTTCATGAAAAAGGTAGTTACTAACACCTATATAACAGTAAACACCATCCGAAATGGCTCAACAACATTCCAGGAGGACATTTTCATAGAATTAGAAGAAACTATATCAGCATGGATGATCGTCACCAATCACAAGCCCAAGATTAAAAACATTGTTTTTTTTTTTTGTTTTTTTTAGATACACACCATAACAAANAAATAATTGAAAAAGCCCTCAAAAAAAAAAACCACAAAGTTGACCTACAACAATCATTGAAACAAAAAAAGGATAACAAACAAGAAATGTACTTCACTATAACAAACAAGAAATGTTCTTTTTCTCCTTATTTTTCTAGCTCTTTCTGACCTTCCTGTCTTCTTTGTTCAGTGTAGTCTGTATTGTGCCCATTGTTACCTATTTGGGCTCTCTCCTACCTAGTTGTGAGTTAACCTGGGGCACCGACTGCATCCAGCCACTACAAGCCCATCTTCACTTTCAGAGGCTCTGGTGAAAATCTGGTGCTGGTCTAGACTCTGCTCCCAGACTTTCCACCAGTTCCTGCCTANTTTCTAACAGGGATTGGTTTCTACCCAGGCCTGCAACTGATACATTTCTTATCCACATTTTGTTCGTCCCAACCGGACGAACTGGCATCTGCAGTTAGAGACACAATTTGATCTTCTAGAAAGGACCTGCCCTGTTGCAGGTCAGTTTTTTTTATCAGTACTGACCTTCTGTCTGCAGTCAGTGACACCATCATCAGATTTGTATGTATTTATACCCCCAGGTATTTGTCAACGGATATTGCAGAAAGACAACTTTTTTCCAAGTTGATTATCAACTGTGACTTTGCAGAACTTTGTGTTTGCAGAAGTTCTTTTACTTCTGAGTCTGCAGCTATATTTGTAATATACACAGGCTTCCTGCGTATATTTAGTTGGCAAATTTTGAGGGTTTTGAGGGTTTAGATGTGGAACTCCTCCCAAATGAAGCAGCCCTGGAAGTAGAGAGCTTCTAAGGTGTATCTATGGACAGCCTTCATTAAAAAAAAAGTGGATGAAGTCAGTTTAGTATTTAAAATACTCGGTTTACACCTGTGGATCTGAAAAGACTTTCTTTCTAGTGGTACAGTCTTTGGTCTGCTAAGTTTGTATACTTTATAGCCCACCTCCNTAGCTTTTGTTGATAGACCTATATTACTATATTTTTGGGTTGGTGCGGTCCTCTTTTCTTTGGTGATTTGTTTTGAGTGAAACCAGTTCCATGGAAGAGCCTCCGAGGCCAAGATCATCAAGCCCCAGTATTCTCATGCAGTCCCCGGACGTTAACTATCTTCTTCAAATGATGCCCTGTATGACAAACATAAATTTTGAAACTCTGTTGAGCATCAAGGTCACCAGCATATGTGTGTTGATCCAAACTCCTAGGTACCTTACCTTTGTGGAGGAGAATAACTGACTTTTTTTTTACCAATTTANTATCCAGCCATGTTGCAGGGTACAAACGACTTGGGATGTATGCTTCTCTAATTGCTCTTTTGACTATGCTGCAATTAGAATAACATTGAGATAAGTCCATATTAATATACCACAGAATCTTAACTTTGCAATTATCACCACTAAAACTTTTGTAAACATCCTGGGAGACGTGGCTATTCCAAAAGGTAGAGGCACAAACTGATAATGCTCTCTTAACATACAGAAATGCAAAAGCTTCTGATGTGAACTGCAAATAGGAATGTGTAGTTAAGCATCCCTTAAGTCTAAAGAAGTAAGATGCATATCTGGATGTATGTCGGGAACAAGCGTTCTTAATTATTCTATTTGAAACATTTGTACCGGGATGAATCGATTGAGGCGCCTTAGATTCAGAAGCATCCTGTATACCCCTGTATGTGTCCGAACCATGAAAAATCTTAAAGAGAAATCAAGGAATCTTGTCAGCAGNAGCTCAAACTCATCACCAGCACCTCGTATTCTGGACCTTGGACAGAACAAGATAACATAATAAATTGAGTTCTGAGTAGAACAAAGAACTCTACCTTTTAGTCGTTTGCGATNATTTCTCTCACCCATCAGTCTGAGGTGGACTTCATCCATACCTTCTGTGGGATAACATTTCACCCACGGTTTCCCTGTTCTATATAATNTCTGCCTGTTCTATAGGTTCTGGCTTCCTTAAATGCAGCTGGCAAAAGATCTAGTGGCTTCGATCTGTTTTTTTGGCAGCCAAGATGACTTTCCTCCAGATAATTTGGAAATGTTTTCATCTAACTTTGGCCAAAGAAATAATTGCCTTTGGAAAGGGAAAGTCAATAATTTGAAAGCTCTACACTTAACTGCTCCTGAATCTTTCCTTCCAATCTCACCGAATCTAAAGATGCATCACACATATACTCGATTACCAACTGCATATTTTGTACGGTTTTATTTTGCACACTGGAGAATGTGAGCTCGAAGCTATGGCCAACATCCCCATTTTCCAATCTCACTGCTTAGTAAATATACNCCCTGGACTCTGACTTCAACTACACAACGCTAGGCAGGACCATGGTGGTCCATGGTGGTAAGCTCCAGCACTCTCTGAACCAAAACTTCAGCATCCTGTAGGGAAATNCACAGGAAAAGGAAAGACACAGAAGTTGGTGGGAGGGATGTTTATGTACCACAGATGTATTTCCTTTGACTGTGGGGGATCCAATGGGAGAAGTTATCCCAATAATATGCTGCCATGGAGGATAGGGTAAGTTACAATTTAGCAATTGTGTGTATCAACAATAAATCAGCCCNTGATCTAACCACAGAGCTCAGAATACTATGGAATAATACTTTGCAGTCCTTAGCTCATTCAGAAAAACGTCTGTAAATGCAGTCTGTGATCGGTCACCTAATCTACTGGTGTCCTTCCTCATACATGAGTGCATTATTGTCTTTTCANAGACTCACGTTTGACTAAGGAGATGGTAGATCAGGTGTCCAGGAAATAGGTGGAGAGATCGAGACAAAGCAGCACAAACGAGAGAAAGTTGTGAAGCTGCAACTGTAAGAAAGAAAGTCTCGCACTGACTCCAAAGCTCAAAAAAGACACAAAAAAATTGCACAATAGGATCAGACCTCAGAACACCATTATACCTTCAGAGACTATGGGGGGATATTTACTAAGCGTTGAGATTGCAGTGAGATTGG
Organism: Platyplectrum ornatum; assembly: GCA_016617825.1. NCBI lineage: Eukaryota > Metazoa > Chordata > Amphibia > Anura > Limnodynastidae > Platyplectrum > Platyplectrum ornatum. The sequence continues at coordinate 5,201 of JABWIB010004603.1, forward strand.
TTGCTATGAGCAACATCCCCAATCAGATTCAAGCTTTCAGTTTAATTTTACACACTGGAGAATGTGAACTCGAATCTGACTGGTTGCTGTGGCAATCATCCCCACTTTTCAATCTCACAGCAATCTNGCTGCTTAGTAAATATACCCCTAAATGTTCTCTTTGATACAGGTATCAGTTGTTTTCCTGTGTTATATACCATTGTTTGTGTTGTTTATTACTGTCGATTAACTGCGGTTAATCATGTTTGTCCAGCTATTAGAATGCAGTAACTGCATGAAATTCTTATTTGGACTTGAAAATCCCTGCACCTCGCAATATAAACTTTAAAAATAAAGAAAGGCAAATATAGATCATCTAGTATCAGGTCCCCTGAGAAAAGAGAATATAATTTCTCTGAAACGTCGGTTGATGTTTTAAATTAATATATATATTAAATAAACAGCGATTTTATTAAGAAGCCCAAGAGTGCTGTCTACTCTATGCTCCTGTAGCCACGATTTTTTGTCTGGACACCCTGGCAAGCGAATGACCTGTACCATTGAAGTGCTGGTCTCCAGGATAAAAAAAATAAGTATGTATATGTATGCATATTATATATATATATATAATATAAAAGCTAATGGGTACATCTAGCACCCACCTACACTCAGATCTAGATCCATCAATAGAAATATGAAACAAATATAGACCAATACTCCTATATTGTTCTTGTCACTCAATAGTCCAACTAAATGATCACTGGTGTACAAAAAATGTATGGTATACAGTTAATAGATGTGCAGCCNCTCAATATAGTGGATCTGTAGCTACGTGTTTGCAGTCTCAAATATATAGTTGGTTGCTGCTACAATAAGAGACATAATGGCCGCAAGCCTGGGAATCCAACCAGAGTGTTAGAGTTAGGTTGACCCAAAACACACCTCCAAAACAGAACTCGAAAAGTAAAAAAGTGCTTGAATCCACCCTCAAATATGGATAGAGTGAAAAATTAATAAAATTACTCACTCTAATGTAGCAGAAAATTGAAATAAAATCATATATACTAACAATTAACACCACTCTATAAATGAGGCCAAAAACTGTAGACACATTAAAAATAAGGGGACCTCGTGAAACTACAGATGTCAGTGATTTTATTATATCGATATATGCTTACATCGTTCTTATTTATCTAGACCTAAATATCGGTAACATAAATTGTTACATCCAAGATCTTCAGTACTGTTGCAAATCTAAAAACTATAAGGACCATTGCAGAAACCTGCATTTTAAAAATGCAGGAGATTCCTACTTTCAACATGAGAACACTAGCCAATAATAAACCACCTGAAACTACTAATTACCATCACCTAGCAGCNTCTCTAACCCTGGACATAATTGATTGAACAATTAACCCTGATGAAGCCCCACTGAGAACAGGGAGAAACACGTTGGTTGAAGCACATAGGAGATCTCATTGAAGTGCGCTTCCCAGGGGGAGACCAGGCCAGCAGAACGTCAAGCCTGCCGCTCCAATGAAAACCGCTGGGACCGGAGAGTGCGNGCTGCGGCACCCACGGTACACAGCTGCTAGAGAAATACACCAACTAGTCTCATTGTATACCATACATTTTTTGTACACCAGTGATCATTTAGTTGGACTATTGAGTGACCAGAACAATAACAGTATTGGTCGTTGGTCCAATGAATGCACAACTACATATGTGACGTATTTCATATTTCTATTGTTTGAGAAGTATTTTTGTANCTGAAGTGAGTTTATGTATTAAAATAATTTTTTACCAAAAACATTTTGTACATCCGACAAGTTTAGGTGGGCGCTAGATATACCCGTTATCTTTTAATCTACAATCTGACCCGGTAAGAGTCAGAAAGGGCGCAGTGAAGTNGCACCCCATATCCCAGTGACCCCACTCCCAGACCACGGCTATTTAGAATCAGATCCTCTTATTTAAGCGAGCAGGATAACATTTGCACATTTATTTGTATTAAAACACTAGCATTTGCATGCACATTTGCATTTAGACTCCTTTTGATTTATTTGCTCATCCTTATGTACATACTTACATAGTATGTATTTGGGAGATGTTCCTATCGCAGATAACATTTAACTGTGATATTCTGTGAATTAAACTAAATTAGGCCTCAGGTTTTATACTCACAAGGATGAGTTAGATGCACACACATACACACAGTGTGAGAAACAAACTTAAAATGTGCAGAGTATTGTGTAGCTCCACTCCATCTTGGAATCTGGCCCAGTTGCCAGATTTGGTTTGGAATTTTTTTCCTTTTCTTACCAAATATGAAAAAATATAAAAGATATTTAGCTTCAAATGCAGATGTGAGCACAAGTATGATCCTCTCACAAAACAGTATTAGATGAATGTCTCAAAGATACAACCATACACAAAGTATTTTGATTGTTTTTGAGATTAAGATTTAAATATATAAATTTAAATCAACTAAACTCCCTTAGAATTTTAGCATCATGTGTTACCTAGGAAAGAGAAGGCATCAAGCTGTGGTATGGGACAAGGTCAANATGGCAGAGCAAATGTTATGCAATAGCGTTGTGCTAGGAAACCTTGAATGTGGATGTTACGGCAANGCATACCACCTACACATTGTTGCAGACCATTTACACCCCTTCATAGCAATAGANCTGCTAGATTGCAGTAGCCATTTTTACCCATAATTTATCCAGCAACATTGCAAAAAAATAAATAAAAAAAAAACAATATTGCTGAGGAATGGTTTGAAGAACACAACAGATTTTAAAGTAGTGCATTGACTTAAAAAATCCTTACATTTCTATCCAATCAAGTATCCGTAGGAAAAGCCTTGCAAACCACACCTCTCAGCTTGCAGTACCTGCAGCTAATGTCTTGGTGTTAGATATAGGTCTCACAAGATCNAGATCTTGTGGCGTGCATGATTCGGGGGAATCAACACTATATTATACAGGTGGTTTAATGTTTTGTTCGACCAGTGTATATGTAAGTCTTGTAAGGGTGTAGAAAATACAAAACACATAGAAATAAGAACTGTTTCATAATATGATAAACCTTTTCATTATTTTCAATTATTAAACAGTTCATTAAATAGCTGCTGTACAGCTATGTTTTAGTTTTTTTTGTTTGTTTTTTTACAAAACAGGAAATGTGTACTTTGATGTACCAAATACATCAGTGTATAAAGTATAAACAAGGAAATTTATCATACAACTATTACATTTTCAAGCTGTGCATGAATGAAAAAGTACTGAATGCATTTACACACACCACAAAGAGATTCCAAAGTTCTGTAATTTTCAAAATAAAGATCACACATCGTTTATAGACATTCTACACAAAGTACAAAAAAATAATTGCTAAATCAGAAGCATCCACAGGGCCAATAATGCCCCTTCCCCATTGCCATTCTCCTTGCTCCACCAGGCAATTGAAAAGGGGATTCTTAATTATACACATACAGTTAAACAAGTGTGCTTGGAAAAATTTGTTTGTAATATACACAAAAGAGGGGGGATGTCATGTCTGTTGTAAATATACACCGTATAACTATTACATCTGTATATTCAAACAAGAAAGAATTAAGTGGACAATATGTTACAGCAACTTACAAGTGAGACAAAATGCAAAACAAAACGTTATATTCTGTACAGGAAAGGAAACTAATAACAAGATTTCCTTGATTGGGGCAGGTTCAATTCATTGATTTCAAATATGTGAAATCTATTTGCGGTCAGCTGATTTAAAAAGATCTCTCCACTAATTTAAAGAAAATTTTACATTTATCCAGATTCATGAAAGTAAAATAATGAAACACCAAAAAAGTAGGGAAAAATGCAGTTTTGTTTTGCCCGGCAGAAATTACAATTTACAATTTACAACATCACGACCAATATATCTGTAGAACAATTCTGGAAATGCAGTTTGGCCTAAAGTGTTTTTTTTTGCCTTTTCATATCTCTTACCAAAAAAGGAAGGGGGTTATGTCGATTTTCAAACTCACATTTACATTACTGAGGTTTTACAAATGTACAATTTTACAGTCAAAAGGATTTATGTCAACTAACTGCAGGATACATCTGTATTTTAAACATCAAAAAAACTAAAAGAAAAATACTACAAAGTTTTATATATATATGCAAATATCTATATCAAGTATACACTACATATTTATACAAAGCGAAAAAAGGGTATAGAGGGTTAGAATTAATGTGGACATGCTAAAGTCTCATTTGAAATCAAAAATACAGTCGTAAAAAGGGCAGTTTCAGACCTGCCTCGAATCCAATTTCTGCACAATAAAACAGAATTTTCTTGGAAAGAAAAAAAACAAAAAAATTCATGTATCAGTACGTAGCAATAGACATGGAGAACTCTGGTTAATCAAAGCATGTTTAAAATAAACAAAAAGGTAAGGGGAACAAGGTGTTCAGCTTAAAAAAGTATCTTTTTGGACTTCATTGAGCGCAAATTTATTCACATGGGCTCTGGCGCACATAAGAGGAAAGTGCGTTTAGCAAGGGAAGGACATGTACAAGATATGTACAAGTGATTCTATACAGAAATACAGTGGGGGAGGGTTAAGTTGATCTTTAAAAATAATAATAATTAATATGTCAGGTGTAATAAAATTAAAGACATTTACAAAGGTTTGTTAAAGGTTAGAGCTACACCCTGAATCTCCCACGTGGTGGGCAGAGATAGGGGAGATACAGTGTGGGTCCAGGAAGATCTCTAGAGGATGCCATTGGAGGGACCACACATTGGACCCAGATCCATACCATTCTTCATGTAGTACTTCTCCAGCTTGGCAAGAATGTGCTTGCCGTATGTATATTTCCGAAGAGTGGCAATGTGTGGTCGGATCTACAAAAACACAAAACACATTTTATTTACAGGTGATGAGTTAAGAATTAAGTCTTTATAATCATGATTAAAGAAAAAAATCCTAAGCGTATTTCATCAATCTGCACTACACTTAAATTGAGATTTCAACAGATTTTGGCTGCTTCCCAAGAAAAATCATGCCCACACACTTGAACGATTTATCGTTTGAAATTGAAATTTTGCAGAATTCGAACGATTAAGAGCATGGGCAGCTTAAGGCATATAAATAAAAGGGAGTATTCGGATA
>JABWIB010004603.1:12518-24491 GCA_016617825.1 Platyplectrum ornatum
AAAAAATACAAAAAGGAGATTAAATTGTATCGAATTAGATAATTTGTCACAGAAATAGTAGATTAACTAGATTAAGAAGAGGATAAAGTGAAATGAAGAAAAATAAGGATGGGACAGAGGCAAATCATAATTGGAAAGGACAAGATTGATTGTACAAGACTAGAGAAAACTAAATTTTAGATTTATTCAACAGGTTCAAACTAAAAATGAATATCTCAAAAATGTGTCACTGTATATAATGCAAACAGGAAAACAAAAAAAAAGTCACTGACAAACATAAAAACAAGCAAAAAACTTGTGAAGAGTTTACTTACAATAACCTGCTGGTCAGGCGGAATAAACTCCAGAGCTTTTTGAATGACCCGACATCCATACATCTGCAGAGCGAGAGAGAGTACATGTCCACGAATTCGTTCTGCTAGCGCCAACTTCTGTTCTAAGCTTCCAAACTGCAAAGGTAAGTTTCACATTTAAGATCGCAACAAGAATTCTAGTGAGTGACTGTTAAACACTTTCATACACTTGTTCTCTTAACTTAATAAGCCTTGTGCACTTGCATACAGTTTATATAAATACATTAACATATCACACAGCAACACAATCTAAATATAATGTATTAAAGTTAACAGATATTAATTTCTATTTTATGATTTTGTTTTAGTTTTAGCTCTCATGTAGTAAACTACAATATGAAAAATATATTAGACTGGATTTAGCTGTAATTTAAATACAATTGTAGAATTAGACTGATTTTTTTGTGATGCAAGGCCATTCATTATAAGAGACAACAGAAAAAATATTCAGCAATAGCTACAGAACATAATACATCATTTACTTGTGCTAGGAGGCATTCACCATGGATAGTACCAAAAACCAACCTCAAAAAATTTCTGTATGACGTAGTTTCCAAACACATCTACCATCAGCTGATATGCTGCCTGCAGGATCTCATTAAATACTAACTGTCTCTCTGCTGGAGTTGCACGTTCAAGCTTCAACTGGATGAACCTGTAAAATATATGGTTACCAAAAATGAGGGAAAAAAAAAAGCACAAAAGACCTGCTGCAGTATTGAAATACAGAATAGTATCTATATTTGAATTCACAATGATATGTCATAACATATAATTAAATATTAATTGCGTTATTAATTCACCAATGTACCTCGAGCCATGCTGGTCCTGTGAAAACTCCATTATATGACCAGCTATTTCTCTGAGCTGAAGGTTTGGATAACGGTTGTTCCTAAAGTCCTCCAGCAATCTGCTTCTCCCTGATGGCATTACATCAGACATGCCATACCGGAGCCGAGAAGATGGAAACAGTGTACTGCTTGGGCTGAACAAGCTTGAAGCACTACTTGCACTACGGTACTTCGCCTCTGCCCCTGGGGCAGCGGATATGTAACGCCCACTGCCATTTGTCAAGCCTCCTGGATTAAATAAATATTACAAACTTTAATGTACAGTAACATGTGAATCAAGATAAGGCTCTATTTATAAATACATCAGAGTTTATATATTCAGGATTGTTTCAATCTGATTGATTGTTTCAATCCTGACAAATGGGAATTACAGAAGTGACATGCAAGTAAAATTGACAAGGGATACAAGCATTTTAAATTAAATCAAAACAGTTAAGTGGAAAAGGGCAAGATTATCACCAATTTATCCATAAATGGGGCCTCAAAAAACTAAAGGCAAAAGAAAATAAAAATATAAAAGCATTTANCGTCTTCAAATTTTAGTATACAGTCATACAAATTTCATAAAATTGAAATAAATTTTAAAGAGGTAATCAAAGTTCTAAAATTACAATGGGCCTAACTTACCAAGATTGAGACTGGAAGACGACCCATGGGAGGATAAAGATGGTGGTGGTGTTTGGGAATGGCTAGGCCCCTGGCTAGGAAGTGGCATGCCCACAGGACCAGGAGAAGAGGAGAACCCAAGGCCATTGTAGAAACTATGACCAATTGGATTTAAGCTACTGGAAGTCCTTTTATACAGATCAGTGCTACCAGTCAGTGAATCGCGTCTAGAGCCACTGCCTGTGTTAGAATTGGCAACTGTGGAAAAGAGAGAAATAGACATGCTTAACATAACAACATGGCCATGGAAACAAGTCTACTAATCTGAACCTACTATATTTGCAAAAACAGTACTCTTACGTGAAACATGTTAAATAGTAGCAAGAACACACAGCAACATACAAGTTGGCTTCCAGCAATATTTCTCTTGATGTGGACCTCTGGCAGTAAGGACTTTTATAACATCTTACGACTATAAACAGCAGCACCAACGGGAGTATACATAATAAAGTGGGTGAGACCCACTACTGTATGCACCATAAGGTAACTCTCTGGATCTACAGGGCTGCTACTTGATATATTACAGCTAATACACAGCCCATACGCCAGATTTACTACAGCCACATGATAAGCTAAAACTCCACCAATATTTCATATCATATCTTTCAACGGGAGACAATTCATAGTTTTTATCGTTGCTTCTGTTAACTTTTATTATTATATCAAGAGTCAATATAAAAACAGTACATTTGAGAGCGTGAGACCATTATGTTCCTGTTACTCAGATGAAAACCCAAAAACATCTGGTACGGGTGATTTCAAAATTGTTCTTNTACAAGAGACTTTTTAAACTGATTATTTGAATAAAACAATATAAATGTAACTTGTTTCAGCAGATTTTGACAGAACTATAACTGTTATTGTCTTGTTTATAGTANATTGCACACACTNTNTTGCTATCTTGTATTCTTTAACTGTTCAGGCAGGTAAATGGGGTTGGCAGTCTTCCCATTATAGTGTTAATGTTATAACATGACCAAAATAAAGTTTAATGAACAAGACTATTTAACTTGACTACCTAGTATTAGTCTCACTATACCACACAAAGCTATTACACATATAAAATGACGAAATGTATTACTATTCTTTAGTTTTGAGTGATACACTTACCCGCTGTTCCAAAACCACCTAATGCTGAACTGAGCGTAGCTCCAAGTGATCCACTACTTCCAAACCCTAAAGAACTGTTTGCAGGCTGACCCGAACTCTGTGAGAACAAGGAGCTGCTTTGAGAGTTATTAGTCAGAGAGTTGTTGCCATAAAAAGAGCTTGAAGCTATATTCTGGTTTCCCTGCGGCTGTGGTTGTCCCTGAGGCTGCTGGGAATTTAACTGACGAAACGGTCCATTAGTAGTGCCACCTGGTCCATTAGCAGAAGCCGCCGCAGCTGCAACAGCTAAAAGGGATACACAAATGAGAAAAAATTATTTATGAACATATACCCTACAGGGCATTTTAAATTGTATAAATAATTACCCCCCTAAAAACACACAAAATGGTGTGATATACGTTGTGCAACATTCATTCTGGAATGTGCCTTGTGTATAATTCAATCTTGTCCAAAATATATCGGAAATAAAAGTTTGCAAATTTTCACAGGAAGGGGTGTTGACCAACAAGCACTACATCTCAAAAATAAACGTAAAACGTAAATAAAAAATAAAAGTAGTAACCTACTTACCTGCTTGCGCTGCAGATGGACTGATGATAACTGGTGCAGGAGCTACCAACCGAACAGGACCACCCAACCCATTTCTGGCCCCAGTATTAACAACAAGAGCGCCCGTTTGGTCATAGTAAGCAGCAGGAGCCAGTACCGGATAGCCTACAATAAAACATTTAAAAAATAAAAAAAGTCAGTTAACCCAAGCTTGCATATACAGTGTTTCCCAAATAATAAGACACTTATTAAAAAAAAAAACAAAAAAACACCATAAGGCTTATTTTAATTAACATTGACAGAGATTCATATAAAATTCCTGCTTTTATCCCCACCATGCCCCCCCAGTCCTGGGGAATTCAGTAGGGATTATTTTTGGTGTAGGGCTTATTTTGGACTGTTTTATCAAAAATTAGGGTAGGGCTTATTTTCGGGGTAGGACTTATTATCAGGGAAACACTGTAGTAACAGCCAATGACATGCGTGTGTGTACAAAGATAAACACAAAAATGTTGAATTATTGGCTGGGTTACAATACGTTAAAACCATAAAGGGCTACCAAATTAAACCCTGATTAAAGGGCTACTAAAAACTGAACACAACAAGCATTCTTAATTATAGAGCACAGAGTTTTGCACCTTTCATGCTGGCAATACATCATAAGCACATTATAAGATCACATGCTGAATTCAATTCCTACAATGCGTGGAGCAGCTATTGGCATATACTATTGATGGGCCATGAGTGTTTTTTGGTATTGTCACAATGAAGCATATATGAATAATTTAAAATCCATAGAAGTANATAATTGAAACAAATTGTCAAATAGCTAATAGACAGTAAATGTTAGTATGTAACACACCTGGCATGCCAGCAGCTAGTCCTTGTCCAAAAGCAAGGGCCGAGTTAACAGCAGCTGCTGCTACTANTTGATCATTTTGCTGTCCTTGTTGGTTTTGATTAGGGGTAAGAGGTCGCTGATTCCCTCCTGCACGCAGAACCTATGATGTTGGGAGAACATTCATTTTAAAAGGGACATTGGCACAAAAATACAGATCACACAATGACAAGCAATTATGTTTGGGGCTACACACTAATTGTTACACTCACAGAATGCCTACCTTGAAAAGAAGGAAATAATAAATAATGAAAGCTAGTGTGAAAAGGTTCTATGCTTGTTCAAACATTCAGCTATAAAAATTGTTGAATAAAGAGAATTTATGGAGAGATCAAAGTTAAAAAAAAAAGAAAAAAAATCATTTGCAGAAAACAAATAGTTTTTTTTCTAAATAAAGCACATTCAACAATAAGAGACTAGACACAGTAAACCTACTTGCTGCTGTCCTTGCTGATTTTGTGGGTTATTCTGCTGGGATGCAGAGTTGCTTGCTGCAGCGGCAGCTGCTGCCTGTTGCTGGAAAAGATTGGCAGGATATACACCCCATGGAGTCACACCATAGTATTGGTGAGGAACAACAGCTGGACCTAAACAAAGATTTAAAAAAGTTACTACAATAAATTTATGCCATAATGTTATTCATTATATGACACTACAAGAACAGGCGTGTACAAAAGGGTGCCTAGATTGGCAGGAACACTCTTTAAAGCTAGCAAAACCAAAACTTTGAAAACTAAGACCTGAAAGCCAATCTTACCCAGAGTTGCAGCTGCTGCCAGTCCTGCTGCATAGGGATCTGTTCCAGGAGGAGCTGCACTGATGATATAAGGGTTTGGTACAAATGCAGCGGGAGCTAAACCTGCTGAAAACATACCTGTCAGTGAAAGCAAACTTCAGTACAAAAGTAAAGAGATATGTAACCATTATGCAAAATAATCAACTACTTTCTGGTGCAAATGTTTTCCCCTTTAACCTTNTTATAATATTTTTACCACTATGACATTCCTGTAATGTTCATAAACATTCACATTCTGATTTTACAAATTATAGTATTTAAAAGTGGCAACATCACTGTCTTTTACTTATAAATGTATTTACTNAAAATTATCAGTATTAGACAAATTAGAGGTTGTTACAGTTGAAGTTCTTCCATGGCCCTACCTATATGAGGTTGGTGTGCTGCTGCCAGGGCATACTGCTGTTGTTGAGCTGCTGTAAGTTGCTGCACTGCAAGAGCATTCGGTCTTTGGAACAACTAAATATAAAAATGTCATTTGATTATACATACACATTTTCAGCATTCAAGACCTGAATAAGCAGATAAAACGTTAGAATTTTACCTGCTGCTGCGAATTGTAATCAAAAAGACCAACTGTTGGAGCCCCGGAATCCACTGGGACTTGGTTGCCTTGGTAATCAAATTGTAGGGGTTCCATGCCAACATGCTCCATGGGATCTAGCTGAATACTCTGTGACTCCATACCACTAAAATCTTCCACTGGTTTGGCTCCATTGCTGTTAGTCAATTGGGCAAGTCCTTCAGAACCATTTTGGCTTGGTCCAAGAAGGTCCACCTCATTTGTTGAGTTCTGGCAGTTGCCTGGAGTACGGCTGGAAGGAGGACACAAGTATACGTTAGTGCCTAAGGAATAGTAAAAGCTACAAATTGCAATTTTGCTTACAATATGCTAACAAAATAAAAGTACGCATTTGCATATAAATGGAGCATCGTTTTTGAGGTCATGCAAGATACTCGATGGATAAAGGGGTAATGGGTAACAGGATAAGAACAAGAGAACAATCCCTTCAAGCTTCTACATTTNAGTCATGTAGTACAATACAAAGAAAACATATGAAAGTACCTAAATAAAAAGTTCTAGGTTTTGACAACCTTCAGCTTTCACAAAAAACTGGTTATATATCCCCAAAAATCCTCTCAACCTCACTGTGGATTAAAGAGAGCGAGGCCGGAGAATGAAATACTGTATATTCTCAAGTATAAGCCTAGTTTTTCAGCACATTTTTTTGTGATGAAAGTACCCCCCTTGGCTTATACTTGAGTCATTGTCCTGACCAGTACAGGGATGTGAGCACAATGCTGGGTCTGCGTTACATTATTAGTCCGAATCTGGCTTGCAGCCNTCTNAGGTCTCCTGTTGTGACATAGGCCNNCNTCAGTGACATGGGCCTTTCACAGGGGTGACAGACAGACATACTGGGGGGAGGCTTATATTCGAGTCAATAACTTATCCCANGCTTGTATTCGAGTTGACTTATACTAGAGTATATATGGTAATTGGTATTTATCGTCACAAAAAGGAAATAAAGCAAACTGAATTATGCCTATTATATAGTATCACATTATTTGAAACTAAATATTTACTTTTTAATAACCAGTGGCTTTGAGATTAAAAAAAAAAAAATCATCTAAAATAAATAAAAATAGAGAAGATCATTGTAGACGAAGAGCTGATGCTGTAGAGGTCGGTAGGCTGTATATCCAAACCTGCTTTAACGAGCTTTCGGGGCCCTGTGTCCCGTTCTCAAAAAGCAAGATTGTCTACCACGATCTTCCCTTACTCTACTTGCCCAGAGTGAAATCATCGAGTACACAGGAATAGCTTACCTTACCATCTTCTCGTTGCTGCAGTCGATGGTCTTGAGGGACAGATCTTTTAAGATGAAGTGTTATCTTTTATGGTTCTTATCATATGTTTTTATATAATTTTATTTGATTATCTGCATATGTTTTGTGTTTGATGATACTCTACACAGGGAGGACCAAGAAGTGGCTGCTGTGTTTTAATTGGATTGTTTGATATTATTTGACTTTATTCCCATACTGACTCGGTACTCTTTGAATTGTACTATTTTTGATATTTTAAGGGACATTTTCTTTTTATTTACGTATTTACTTTTCTTTTAGTGGCCAGCACTGCCATACATTATTTCCTTGATTTGTACTGCATTTGCAAGGAAGTAGATCCTAGGGGTATGTGGAGTGGCTGCAGATGAGCACAGTTCACAGAACTACTATTTTCACTTCATTTAAGTGATTATTAGTCAGAATATTACTGTAGATACACAAATCTCTGCACAAAAATTACCAAAAAAATCTATGTTTAAACAATAAAACTTCAGTTATCTCTCACCTGAAATCTTTTACATCACTATCAATCCCATTCTGGACGGGAATACCATTAGCCTTATCCATACCATCGCCTTCCTCCTTCAGGTCTCCTAACTTGTCTCCTTCATAAACACTTTTATTCTTTTTATCCCCCTTATCATTCTCATCTCCTTCTGGATCCCGAGCACCCTGAAAGAAAAAATAGCTTTTAAAAGGACAGACCTTTCCTTAAAATTGCCTTTACCCAAGTTTTATCCACATCAGCCCCCTCACCCACCCCATAAAAAAATGCCATGAAACCACAAAATTGATTTTACCTTCTTGCATGCCCTCTAGGTGGAGCTCTGCATGAATAGCTGCTGTTGACTATTAATCATAACAGCAGTAAAAAGCAAAAAATAAAGAAGGGCGTGGGTTTAATGGGCGCTTAATCATTAGCCATACTTTGCAAAAAGGACCTAAGCATTCAACTCAGGAACAAACAATGTGGCTTTCACAGTCAGCCTGAATCTGATAGATTACAAACACCAGTGACACTAGATTACAGATTCTGACTGGGTGAGTGCAGCCATCTTTGTTTTTACCTGCATTTTTCTATATCTTGGCAATCGAAGGGCCCCCCTTGTTTGTATTAAGGGAGAGGCACTTACGAATCCTCCTTTCCTCAGACAGTTGTCTCCGGGAGAGGAGCTGAGAACATACTCCACCATGCTGACTCCCAGACCACCACTTTCAGAACGAGGGGAGAGTACAGAGTTCACTTCACTGCCAACATGAAATCCCTGTCCAGGTCGCCTCTGAACCATAATTGGCTGGGAGACTGAATGATCTAAAATTCAAAAAGGAGAGTATAGCGACATGAAATAAATGTAAAAAGTCTTTTTATAGTGGTATAACAGATTCAAATAACAGGTTCACAAAATTTACATTTTAAACGTCAATTGTTTGTCATTTGTTATCTTGAAGCTCCCCTAAATGTAATAAAGAATAGAACAAGGAAATGATATAATCAAACTCACCTGATGCCCCCCATGCACTCTCTCGCCATTGATCCCCCAGAAAAATGCCTTTTGGTCCATCTTTATTGGAGTCATCGTGCTCCCAGAACTTTTTGCCTGGCAACAGTTGCTGAGGAACAAATAATTGTAATGTAAGCAGCAATGAAAATATGAATAATTCAAAAGAATTTAAAATGTAAGAAGGTTTATGTCTTCAAGAGCACTGTTAAAAATGTATCATTAATTTTATTTAATTTACTTGAGTAACGTCCTAAAGTAGCAGAGATGTCCTTACATATAATACAGATGTGATTTATACTGTTAAAAGTTATTTAATATAAATACTGTTTATTACAAAAGCTGAAATTCAATAGAAGGTAAATAAGTCAAATCTTATCACAACGTTTACTACTTTTTATTAAGAAAAAATAAAATAAATAATTACAAGACTATCTCTTGCAGGCACAATGAAGCCACATGGTGGCAGAGGAATCGTGGCCCTGTCTAAAGTGTTATGCCTCTAAAGCAAATTTTATACATAACGTGGGAATGTTGCAAAAGCCNAAAGGTATGGTATAAAGTAATGGGCTTGTTAAAACTGCTGGGAATCTGATTACCCAAGGACCCCCTCACTCTCCTCCTGGCTAATTTTGACAACTGGATGAAATTCCCAGGGGTGCAAGACTCCAAGTCACCTTGTTCACATTGATATTAATTATCAAGTATATGCTGCAGCATTGGACAAACCGCACATGCCCATCCCATTTTGATCAAGCATTAGATTCTGGAAGTGGTCATTGTGGAGCGGACTTGGAACACAGGGTTGTCAAATTGGACTGCAAATGGAGTATCTTTATTGAACATTAAAGCTGGCCACACACGGGCCGAATTTCGTTCCGACCTCACGAATATCGTGAGGTAGGAACGAAATTCGGCCCGTGTGTGGCCAGCTTAACAATCGCATATAATACAGATTGGTTTTTGCTTAGGCTTTCACCTACCCCATAACTGCCCCTTCCTGTGCCTTTAATTTAGGTGTAGACCATGTCTGCAGATTGTTGGTACCTTTCTATATTAAAGCATATTTAAAGGAACTGTACTTCTGTTTTGTTTTATAATTTTTTTATTGTTTTATTTTCACTAGCATTTAAAGTTCATTTTAATTCTATTGTATTTATCATGTTCTCATGTTATTTTATATAAATGGAGATTTTATGAGATTTACGTCTGGACTAGCTTCACATCTTGTTTTTCATTTATTTATAGACGGGTTACACAGCGATGCCTGTGATCTGTACCACACTGTTAAAGTCACGTTGATGCCTAGCCTGTTCTCTTGGCTACTGACATTTGTCTTACTGTACGTGTGTCTACTATAGTTGTACTTTGTAACTTTTATTTGACCAACACGTCTGTTATTGAGTTTTTCAAGATTTAAAAAAAAAAACAAACTTAAAATTCATAAATGTAGACTCACTTCTCCCATTGCTCTTCCTTCAAGTGCAAGGGCTTGAAAATCATGATTTAACTCGTCCATTGAACGCACCTATTAACAAAAGCAACAAAAATATGACGTAATATGACGTTTACTATATAAAAACCTTAATGAAAGATGATTAAGAATTACTCTGTGTAAATCACAGATTGGTTGTAAAAGTTGACACTAATATATAATATAAATAATACATTTTTGTTACATACATTACCATTCAAAAGATCTTACCTGATGTTCTGCGTGAATATTATCTCCAGTGGGCCAACGGTGCTTGCTATTGTTGTAACCTCCTCCACCACTTCCACCACCCCCCAGTTGCTCACCATGTTGTCTTTGGAAAAAATAATCCACCATTGCATCATCCTGTGAGCGACCAGCTACACCCATTGAGCTGCCCACAGGACTTGCATGGGGNCCAGCAGCCAGTGCAGAATGGGAAGGGTGCTGCGGAGGCTGCTGCTGGCCCACAGGTCCAGACGTAAGGACCACGGGCATGTTGTGGTTAAGGGTGCCTTCTGTGTATTGCTTTAGGTGGGGGCTGAAGGAGTCCTGCCAGAGAACCGTTTTCCTCTTCAAGACACATGCAACGCTCATTCCACCAACACCTGCATGAAAAAAAAAGTGTAAAGTATTTATTCTGGTCACTCCTAATACAGTTCCATAAATTCAATGTTTAATTAATTTGCGTGTTACTATAAAATATTAACTGAATAAATAAAAAAGCCAATATTTTGCCCAAAATTTTTACACATTTTACAAAAGCTTATAAATATAAGTTTTACTTCTGCATGCCAAACTATTGATTTTCATTTACATGTCTTTGGTCATAACAAGTCTAAACCTTATAACTCTTAGTAGCCACAATTCAAGAGAACACCTCTCAAATTTAGAAGATAAGCCTCAAAGTAGTATAGCAATATATACAAGACACCACAGGTTGTACACCTAAAAAAAATAAAAAATAAAACACCATGACATCTTTTATTNTTGATTTATTATTTTTTAAGGAGTTTCTCCTGAAATTATTCTAAAGAAAAATGAAAGTTTATGNCTTTTTTATTCTATGTACATGACAGAGAAGCTCATGTGCGTAAAGCTAAAATAGGGGGGNAAAAAGAAAAAACTCAGAAGTAAAACTAAAGCCTCTTGATAACTAAGTAGGGTTAACACATTTAGAACCCACTGTATGCAAGTCTGTTTTCAGTAATCTAAAGCTTCAATAAATCTCCAGCTGACGCACACTGTCTAAAGTGGCTTTGGATGGAAGGTGGGAGGGAAAGGTCCAGTATCCACATGAGTCTATTTGTTTGTTGAAGATATTCCCAACACCTAAATTTATTTTTGCTATTCCATTTCTTAAAGCTTAATAGGATAAACATTAGACATATTGCTATCAGGACAAACATTTACATCATTAAAGCGAACTGAAAAATATTTTAGGCTTGCATGAATAAATGCCACATAATAGTTTAAAGCTTGTTATATTTTACATTTATATATATTATAAAATCTCTGGGTGGTAAAAGACACTATAGGAGATTGGGAAATGATACATGAAGGCAAGTGACATAATGGACCAGGTTGTATGATAAAAGTGCTCAAGGCACAGATTCACACATGCATCAAGTTAACAAAAATCAGTGGAAAAACTTAAGCTAGGCACACACGGTAAGATAAATTGTTCCAATCTAAAGATTTTTTTCAAGAGTGGGCAAAACCATGTTGAATTGCAGGGGAGGTAAATTGAATTAGTTGCAATCAGTATTACAGGTGACAGATGATGTTTCCAGCCCAAGTCTAATAAAGTGTAACAGTAAAGCTGGTCAGTATCTGTGTGCAACATGGAAAAAAAAGTATTCTCCCTGCATGCAAACACTGACATTCATTTTACCTCCCCTGCAATTCAACATGGTTTTACCCACT
>JABWIB010004604.1:1982-18459 GCA_016617825.1 Platyplectrum ornatum
AGTCACTTACGATTTCAGATCACTGACGAACGCTGACGATATGAAATCTCAGCAAAAATCGTCAGTTAGTGAATTCCCCCCTTAATGTGGAAACAAGCATATGTTTTGCATGGCTAATCCCTGCAATAGGTTCACGTACACGTGCTCCATTAATCACTAGCCTAACACCAATTGCAAATGTTTCCAGTAACCATACCTACACTAACTTTTCTGACTCATGAAGTGCGGCCCCCGTCGGTCATGCTTCTAACCAGTTACATTAGGGCACCAGGGTGCCGCTCCTGCGGCTAGCACTACAGGGTCTGGGAGTTCGGGATCCCTGCAATCCTATTGGTGGCTTAGGTGGCTTATGTTAAATTGCTGCTCGTGCAGCTTGCAGTGCAGGGTCCCGCAGATTGGAACCCCTGCAAACTCTATTGGGGGAACAAGTACTTCTACTGCCTGCTAGAAAGCCAGAACAGCTGTATGGGCAGTTGTAGTGTGGGAATCATGTCTGAGCTGCAGCCGAATGCCCACATTACTATTATTGCACTGTAAGTTTCTGTTAAGAAGCTAGAACAAGTATCTGCCTCCACCAATAGAGTTTTGAAGGATCCCGTTCTGCGGGCCTCTGCACAACAAGCCTTACGAGCGGCAAATCAACAGAGTAAGATGTCCAACTGCCTAGCCAGAACATGGTTTGCCGGGTGTATATATATATATGTATATATATATATCCATATTTAATGTGAAGTAGGCGAGGGAGCCCAGGGCCCACGACACGCCTGTTCTGCCTCTGGTCTCATGTGTGCATAGAATGGTGGCGGTTCAATACTCATATAATACTCAGTATATTTAAATGCCGATACTGTACATTTTCATACCATTGTCAAAATTGAAATTTTATTACTTAAGTCTTTTCTCTTGGATGAGGTACACACGAACCCCCATTTCTGGATACTGAATTGGTCTTCGGGCCTCTGTGTCTAGCTTCAAGAAGTCTATTGTGCGCCACTTAATTAACGTTATCCCTGCTCGATGGCGGTCTCCCACTCCCCCCTCCATTTGGGATTGGAGTGCTCGCCTTGATTACTTTATGCATTTAAAATGGGGTACCCAAGGGTGTAAAGTTTAGAATAAAATGGCTCCCTGGATGAAATTTAAGGCTTCAGCTGCCTTCTCCATTTTGACCTAACCCCTCCTGCTTCTTCCTTTATCCACGGTGGACCAGTACCTCTCGCTTTGCCTTGTCAGGGAGACCCTGGCTTGGAGTTAGACTGGAACGCTACCCAAATGTCCTCTCCTAGTGTTCTACATGCTCTCTCCCAACTCCTCCCCCCCCCCCATCTTACCCTTTCTTTTCCCTACATGACTTTTCTGTTCTAAAATCTAAGCTCGCCAGCTGTACTGTTGCTACATCTTATTAATGTCACATTGTTTTACATATATTGTATTGTTGTATTCACTGTATTTCCTTGTGCTGTTTCTTGAGTGATTGTCGTGTGTTTTGCCTCTCTGTTTAATAAAAATCAGTTTAAACAAAAAAAAGACAGGTTCAGCATTTGTAAGGGTCACAGTGTCCAGACACAGCTTTTCATAAAGCAACATTTTCCCTATAGAGGAGGGCTAGTTTTTGTCACATTTATACTGGCATCACAGCACTCACATGTTGTGACATGCTTTACACTGAATGGGGTGTAGGTGGCAGCTGGGACTCTTCTCGTGGTGATCTGTAGGGGATATTTGCTTGTACCAACTAATAAATGCATTTATACATGACACATTGGAGCCATCAATGGAATAGGGTAAAGAGAGCGGTAGAAAGAAATAGCCTTTTATATATATCTGGACATAGACATCTTTGTTTACAGTTAGCATTGCTGCCTAAACACACTGGAGTCATGGGATAACGTCATCTGCAAACTACTGTATAAACATCAATAAGATAAATCATATACAATTAGAGAATGAACAAAATGATGAAACTATAAGCATGTTTAAAATAAAATGGCACAATGGTTGCTGGAATGAAAAATGATGCATCCCATGTCTCACATATATTTTCTCCAAATGTCACGTATTATGTTTATGTAATAAATCAAATATTTTCTTTTCTAGTTGAATTGTCCTCTAGGGGCAGTATTGCATTGACATTCTACTGGTTTAAATCATCAATAAATAGTTGTAAAAATGGTAACACGCTAACAGCGTCAGTCCAGGGACTATACCCCTACAAATAAAAAAAAAAGCATGTAATGAATTCCTCCTTTTTAAACCAATGCAAATTCAGTACCTTGAATTCTATTAGAATTATTTTATATTGAACTATTTTCTGTGGCAGCATTCTGTGGCAGTGGGTCGGGACCTTTTACATTGGGGGGGCAAGTACCCTCCCCCCTCCTTGCGGCACCTCCCTCTCCTCGCGGTGCCTCCTGTCCCTACCTTAATGGCCCCCCTCCAGTATTGATCAGCTATTGATTAGCTGATCTGCTATCCCTAAATTATATTCTGTGCGGTTTATCTGACACCAGTGTAAAAGTGTCCAGGAAGAATGTCCCTTCACAGCAGAGAAGGATTCATTAACCCTTGAAGTCAGACTTGGCACAAAGTCTCTGATTTCCTCTCATTGCAGGGCATGGTCAGGTCAGCAGAGGAGGGGTTAATAAAATAGTCCATGTTTTGGGAAACATGAGAGGACTTGCACTTACATCAGGCTCCTGTGCTTTTAACCACAGCAGCATCAGGGACTTTCCCTTCCAGGCCCCCTGTCATCCCGGGCCCAGGAAAGTAGTAATTTTATGGAAGAGTTGATTGCATGGAAGTTATGCACGGAATAGCATGAGGGTAATCTCTCCATAGTATCTTCTTGAATCATGTAGAACCTGGGATAAGTAAAATGAAGAATAGTAGTGAGGTCAGGAAGGATCCAAACTGATTGGTTTCCTCATCTAGATCAACTTCAATTATAAGATTAGAATAGCAGAATAGGTTCGACTTGATGGACTGGTGTTACATTAAGGAGGATCTTTTGAAAGCTTTTGGGTCAAATGTTGGGTTTTAAAAGGTCACATTGTTTATCTTAGCAAATAAATATGCAATTCCTGTTCTGGCCTGCTCTTTCACGAATAATTTGTTAACTGGTAGAATAAACAATCTGATGAATATGTAGAACTATGAATAACGAGACATAAGCTATAGTATAACATATGAAAATGGAATGAATGTCCTCTAATATAGGTCTAAAACAACATGCGTCAAGTGAATCCATTTGGAAATCTAACCATTAGTCTTTATTTAGAGGTTGTGGTTTTTTAGGTGTGTTTGACTAAAGGAATTAAAAACTATATAATTGTACAGTTCCATCTGTCTGTCCATATGTACATCATTAATAAGCTCACAGTAAGACTTCATTGAGATTTTTTTTCCCCACAACATGCTGACTGTAGCTTAATAAGTGCTGTAAAAACAAATTGTTGCCCTTGATCTCTACTATTTTGTTAGTTATTGGTGTGCATACAAATGTATACACAGACAGAAGGGGAGTGGATGCGTCGCACTCTGCTAATATTAGAAACCAGTTCCTCCTGAATCCTTCTACTTATAAAATTACAAATAATGTGGTCAAACATTAACCCAGGAAGGTAGCTTGCAATTGTATTGGAATTTGATATGTGCGTTTGTTTCTACCTTGTGTTTTCTCAGCTGCCTGGGGAGATGGAAATATGCAACTTGCAGCCTTTGTGTGTTGTGTGCTGTTTGTTTGGTGTTGCGCACTCCATTGTGCAGTGGTATATGAAGCGGGCACAGGTGTTCTCCTCGCCCCACACTGCTGCACGTGCTCAGAAGAATGGGAACCTAAGCACACACTGGAGACACATCTGAAAGCGGAAGACTGCGAACAGTACTGGAAGAAATACTATGGAGATGCTCCTTAGAGTTCAGTTTCAGAGTAAGCTTAAATACATTTCCAAACAGATTCTAGTCCTGACTTTCCTATTACATACTAGAGAATAACTGCTACAGTCTGGTTGTATGGGCATCATCATCTCTTTTCCTTATTTCAGTTTAGTCATTCTAACCCCCAGATCTTTAAATACCAAGATTCAACTTAAGGATACGTCTTCCCCTTCTGGGTCTTTGTCCATTTACGAATGTCAAAATTTCACTGTGTAATACAAAAACACAAACACTTTACCGGCAAGGAATATTCATACTGGAATACAATCATTAAAAAACACTTTCAACAATACAATACTCCGCTCTAGAGTATTCAATGCAACATCCTGGAGATGGTAATTTGCCCTGTTAGTTAGAGTGCGTAGAGTTACTTTTCAGTGTAATCAGAGGAAAACTTGTCTCCCTCCCACGCGTTTCATTAAAAAACATCAAGGGGTGCATGAATACTAAGCTACTTAGAATATTTAAAGCCCACTGAAATCACAAGCGGCAAGTGATCAGCAAGAATATACCTATATAATATACCTGAGAAATAGTGTTGTTGTGTGGACTCTGTCGGCGCTACCTTCCCTCTTAAGGGAATGAATTAGTGCACTAAATGGTATTGTATATCCATAGTAAATATCACAACAATAATTTAGATTGTCACAGATGACCTCATGCAGAAAAAGAGATAAAATGAGATGTTTAATATTTAATTCAAATAAATATAAAATATATATAAACATTCCATAAATCCAATAAATACAATGATTAAAAATTCAAAAGCCCATACAAAGAAGATGTAATGGGTGAAGGTCAGCACCATCCACCAATAGCTCAAGACCCCATGGAGGGATGGAATAAACGGGGGACAGATGCTGGCACCGGACTATGGTAAGGGGCACTGGCTACCTCCGGTTGACGCGTTTCGGGCAAAATTCGCCCTTCCTCAGATGGTCATAACATGCCAACTAACCCCAAGTAAGAAATCTTATCATACACATTTTAAAATAATATATTTGCCCTTAGTTGATATAAGTTATCTATCTATCTATCTATCTATCTATCTATCTTTCTATCTATTTATCTATCCATCTATGGTGAGATTGCAGTGGAATTGGTTGAAACTAGATTGGTTGCTATAGGCAACATCCCCACTTTTAAATCTCACTGCTTAGTAAATTTAGGCCCATGTGTTTCATGAAATAATTCTGTCAGCCAGTGAAGCGATTTTAAGATACCCATCTATTACTATGTAATATACTTGCAGCCAACTGGTTTTAACCAGTCATATAACCCCACGTAAGATAACCATAACCGAGAGATAACCATTGTTCTTAAGCATATAATATCATTTAAAGAACAGCAAAAACAACACTTCAAACCAATATAAATAAGAATTTTTTTATCCCTAGTTTTTTTTGCCAACAATAACTTACAGAAACTGTGTATATTTGTTAAACCTAAGAAAGTTTAAGAACTTTTACTAATGTAAATGAAGCCAAAATGTGTTAAATGACATAATATTTAAACTGTAAGAGCACCTACCTTATATATGTGTTGTAATAAGGGTAGTGTAAGAAATATGATTGGATCCAGATCTGTGTAAAGGTTTGCATAAAGCATGTATATGTGTGTGTGTCAAATGTTGTGATAGGATATCCAGAGGTCTGGAACTCATTTTTGTGCACAAATCTTTTACTGTGTTCACAATAAAAGGTGAGATATTGGCGTGTCACTAAGTATCTGATGTCTGATGACCCCGTTCACACTACTCCACATACCCGGGAATTAGCCTTCCTGGTGGCGCTGTAAGTATAATTTTTTCTATTTTTTTTATTTTCTACACATCAATTCTCACTCTGGTTGTCCCATTCACACTGCAGGCTACCCAGGAAAAACCCTGAAAAAATCCCAGGGTCTGTAGACGTGGGTATTTGGCAACAACCAATTCACATTGGCATGTAAGTGTCCATGGCCTAAATTTACTAAGCAACGAGATTGCATAGATATATTTGTTTATGTCCTTTATTTTCTGTCCATTTTCCATTGATCATTTCTAAACACTTTTTTATGTATTGTATGCTATTAATTACAACTGTAATTGTGACTGTTATTATCCCCTGCAGGGTTATGTATAAGCTAGCCCCACAGATGGTGAAATTGCTAGTAAAACTGAGAAGAGAAATTCATTTAATCTGCAGATTTGTGGACAGCACCTACAGACCTTCCTCTTGTCCATATGTGCCCCCGCCACATGTGTGCCCATCCTTTTCTCGCCCAGTGGCATGACACAATAGATCATCCAGTTTAAGGTTAATTTACAATTTACCTTTCTATGTGAAATAATGCTTTGTACTTGATTCCATTAGGTGATAAAGTATATAATATATTATAGAATAAGCCAACTAGCATAATTGATTAATGTGTTTTCCCTTCACAAGCAACACAAGGAACTATTGTGCTTTGTACATCAAGAACGTTCCTTCCTTTAAGTGACACAGACACAAGCAAAATTCCCAATATTTGTCCTGTAGTGTATATTAAAGCGGGTGTGTACTCTCATAGGAAGCAATGATTTCTGCTGTATATTGATTACATGCACACAGTGATTGAAATGCTATGCTACTTGGAGACATTGGCAAACACAATCATTTTATTTATTTTCAAGCTTGCTCTTACATACTTTCCAGGGATAAATAAAAGTACTTTGTATGCTAGGGATCAGTATGGTTTTGGTAAGGATATTTGTTGGGGAACCTACGTATAGAAATCGTGATCCTCTTTCCCAGTAGTATAAAATGAGTTATCTTCCAGTTATTGAACATATCGGAACTTTTGGTAATGCCGGGAATGTTCCGCAGGAGGCCCCCATGTATATATATATAAGAAGCTGTCGTGGCTTGCTGGTGTATATAAGAAGCTGTGCGTGCGGCACTCAGAAAAATGACAATACGTCCTTTAGGTCCGGTCCGACGTTTCAGGTTTATTGTAAACCTTTCATCAGGGACAACATAGTTGAACTATGTTGTCCCTGATGAAAGGTTTACAATAAACCTGAAACGTCGGACCGGACCTAAAGGACGTATTGTCATTTTTCTGAGTGCCGCACGCACAGCTTCTTATATACACCAGCAAGCCACGACAGCCCTGGATGTGAAGGCACCAGAAATCCACACAAACTGTGAGTCATATATAGACTCTTTATCGTTTTTTCTTTGGAGTGCCACCACAATGTAAAACTATATATATATATATATAAATATTTATATAATTTTTTTTATATTATATTTTTATATTATTATTATTATTATTATTTTTAAAATTTAGGGAAGGGGGGCTTTTTGAAGTTACGCCCCTGGGTTTAATCATTATTATTTGATCATCAATAAGGATCTTTTTTTTTTTTTTTATAAATCTTCTAAGATTTATAAATTTGAGATTCATTGAATCACTAGTTAATAAAATCAGGTAGACACTCCCATCATGAAACATTGATTGATAAGTGTTCCTCATGACCATCTGTGGCTCAGCCAAATCATCCATGTGAGACACTTGGCGGTGAGTGTGACATTTTACCCACACTATGTGCTGTAAGAATCTTGTTGGTATAGAAGGTCATTCTTAGTGTGATTCTTGGCAGATGGCAATACATGGTGATGTTCCTAGGTGGCAGAATCAGTTACTGACCTATGTAAGAATTTTCCAATCCATTCCTCGTCTTTATACATACACCTTATAGGTCCCAATAAAACGCAAACCCTAACAATTACAGAGCGTAGTACAAAATGTTCAACTGTTCTTATAGAAACAGTCACCAGCTAACAAATAAGGACTGGATCCAGGACTGGGGAAATTGTTTTCCACAACCTAGAAAAAGCGGGGCCCGGGACTGAACAAATTGATAAAACCTTCTTCCCCCTATGTCACATTAAGACATCACACTGTCCATCCGTGCCCTTGGTGAGCTCGCTGAGTACTGGCTTCTAAGTGGGTTCTGGCATGCAGTGCCAACAGAGGGAATACAGATAGAAAGCTTCCACGCGGTGCCGGTCCTCTGCTCTGTCCGGGTCCCTGCTCTATCTGGCCCTAAAGTTCTGCCCCCCCCCCTCCCCACCTTCCATGGCGGCCCTGCACAAGATAGAGTGAGCATACACACATAAACTAATAACTTTACACATCCAAATCTGTAGGCTCCAGGCCTCTAACTTAACTTAAAGGTGCTAAATTTATAGTGTGTTATTGGAGAATAAATCCGGGCACTCACTAGAACGATGATCAATCCAGTGTATATTGTGGCGATAAACAGGAAAAACGCTCTGTTATCATACACTATAACAATCTTTATTCTAGTAAGAATAGTAGTTGTGCTTCAGTAGAGGGAATTACTTTCTCATTCCTCTGCTGAAGTCTGTACCTGAGCCTGGAACATACCCAGTACATACCCAGTACATACCTAGTACATACCCAGTATATACCCAGTACATACCTAGTATATACCCAGTATATACCCAGTACATACCTAGTATATACCCAGTACATACCTAGTACATACCTAGTATATACCCAGTACATACCTAGTATATACCCAGTACATACCTAGTATATACCCAGTACATACCTAGTATATACCCAGTACATACCTAGTATATACCCAGTACATACCTAGTATATACCCAGTACATACCTAGTACATACCCAGTATATACCCAGTACATACCTAGTATATACCCAGTACATCTAGTGCGTGGCCAGCTTTAGAACTGGGCGTACACATGGGTGTACCAGAGGGAAGGTAACCTCTGTTAATAATCTATGAGCAGGCCAGTAGGTATAGGGATGTTGATCTTGTGTACTTAAGACTGACTGGCAGGACAGTGACGCACCTAGGTGTGTTCCTCACCTGTTGCATGGGAGATATGCCTCTGCTATGTGCTCTGTAGTCTGGAGCATACCAAACAGCGTCCGCCAATTTCTGAAATATTATGTCATCTATTGTGTATTGTTGTGTACTGATGAGTACATGCAACTCCTACAAATATAATCTTACAAATACTAATATGCTTTCTTCTTCTCCCTATATAGCCCATGATCTTAATCCTGTTACTTTCATGTAACTTTGAATTGGAGCACTAAACACGATTGACATTATCAGTCAAAGGATTTTCCCATCTGATCAGGGGAGGTTCAAAGGCTATAGGAAATGCTTGTCGGATGTATTAGTCCCATCTGTAAGTATTTTACACTATTATTATTCATAGATGGCTCAGAATGCTTGTAAAGCGAGGTGCGCTATGTTACTTTGTGAAGGCTTACTGTCATATGTTTTGCAGAGGAATGCCTCATCATGCCGTATGTTCTGTTGGATCTGATCATTAAGTTCTCTTCCCGGAGGCTAAGAGGTAATGATTTACTTTGAATAGCAGAAGGACCACCATCCCTCTGCATCAGTGCTGCCGCTGCTTTTCATGTGGTAAGTCCCATATCTGCAATGCCCACATGCTGAGATCAGGGTCCATTAAAATGCTGCGGTCATGCAATAAAGGAAATGGAGAGATGGAAGAATTTGGGTGAACAACGCTGAGCGAGAAAAACACGGAAATTAGAAAGGAAGAGACGGAGGGAGAGCTACAAAAAAGACTTTCATGTCAAGAGAGAACAATTTTCACCAGCGATAAAATTAATTTAATGTTTGCGAAGGTAATGGGTTTACTGTGCTCCTTTTATCTCAGAAATTTCATAATACATGCGGTAATGTGAGTCTTCTGGCTCAGCTTCAGAAGGATAGTTTCAGCTGACTTTAAAACGTTTGTGTGGGGGTGAGACAATCATATGACAGGTGCCATACGGATTAATGATGGCTGCGACTCCCCACTTACATACTTAGCCGCATAGCCTATGTCACATCACTTAGAAGGAGCACATACAAACAATTGGCAAATCTATAGCTTTACTAGAGGAGACGTTTATTTCCACCTACAAGACGCAGAAGCAGAGAAATAAGTTCGTCATTTCCTCACAGGCCATGGAAGATACATATGAAGCGCTAATTCACAGGCTCGTGTAAGAATGGGAAATAAATGTGGAAGAACAGTGTATAATGCTGGGAATAAGCCAGACTCAGGTATAACCTGATCTTCTGTACTGGGTCTGACCTCCTTGTGGCCCTGGTGCCACATGTAGCCCAGTCACGATCGGTGGCAGCCTAGGGTGTTGAACCTGAGAGGTTGAACAATATATTGAGATTGCAGGGAGATTGAAAAGTGCGGATGTTGCACATAGCAAAATAAAACTGAGAGCTTGAATCTTATTGGTTGCTATGGGCAACATCCCCACTTTCCAATCTCACTGCAATCTCACCACTTAGTAAATATACCCCCTGACCTTTAAATGCAGACCTGAGCATACATCAATATATCTATCACTGTTTCTATAGACCATCATGCTATTGGTATTTGTGCATTATGGCCTGTTGGTATACCCAGCTTACATCCGGTCACTTCTGAGGTTCTTACCACACACACGTAAAAGATTCAGACAATTAAAACATGTATTTTATTAGAGAGAAAACAGCAATTTCATTATAAAAGACAGAATAATTGTATCACATATATTCAGGTCCCCGTCCTCACAAGCAGATGTCAATGTCGGGTGAATTCTGAGCCAGCATGTATTAGCGCGCCATATGTGTGCTGACGTATCTCCTAGTGTGCGGAACAATGCTCACAGGATCCGTCCTCCTAAATTACGCTTATGTTTCATAATCACAGTTGGTATGATCACTAATTTGCACAGGACATTAAAGGCGGGTGTATAACAGTGTAAGTGCTGCTATTCCCTACTATCCGTACATGAGAGAGGGGAGTGACAGGGGAGTTCATGTCCATGCTTGCCCACATGTAAAATGACCACATGTAGCCCGTGTGCATGCACACTCTTAACCAATTTACTCGTTACACAATGGAGCCTTTCCACTGGTGCAGCCAGTCAGGGAAGGGTAACATCAGGTTAGCAAGGTGGGAGCGGGGTTGCATGCTAATCTTACATAAATTTGGACTATGATTCACAGTGAACCAATGTGCAGGGGCATCAGATTGTTAATGTGCAGCCATATACAGCAGCTATGGTAAATATAGGCAGGTCTTCCAGTCCTGGCAGTCCTCCTAATGGTGGCCCTGCTAATAGCTGTACATAGGGTGGAGTAGAAGATTTGCAAAAGACAAAACAAGCTGATACATTTGAAAACACATGTTGTGTATTTAGCACCAGATGAAAATAATATTATCAATTATCTGTAGTATTCTATTCATGATAAGGAAGACTTTTTTTTTTGCATATCAGATATTAAACATATATTAAAAGATATTAATTGTTTTTAATAATTAATTGGCCACTAGGTGGCACCTACTAAATGAAGACTATTAATGATGCAAGTGACATTACATAGCACATTGAGCCACTAATCAGTATTACAGCTCCAGTTCATGATAATAGTTTTTCAGGTTATTTCCATGTTATGTATTTTATACTTTTGTCACTATAACATAAAATGTAATATAAAACATACACTGAAATGTAACTACAATTATGCTTGTATATATGTCTTGTATGGCTAAATGCATCATGTTTATAGAAAGTAAAGATAAGGAAAAAATCTTATATTTGCAGGACCTCATTTATTCCTGAGGTCTCTACACAGTGCTGGTACATAACATAAGGCTGGATTTGAAGTACTTGATAAGCGCTGCCTTTCTGCAGCATATTAAAGAGTAAGGTTATACCAATACTGGTCTCCCAATAACACCATCACACTTATACACACACAACGCTCACAGACACACACATTGGAGAAGGGTGGGCAAAGTCAGTGCTTATACATTGAATACCTCAGTTTATATAGTGATTGTCTCTTTTCCAATATAATATAATGAGGTTTCCATGTGTTATTGCATTACTATGTTGGGTTGAATTAGGGTAATGCCACTTAATCACTAAGGACTGTACCCAGACTTGTATTTTGCACACAGATACTGACCAGTGTTACTGTTATACTGTTATTAGACGTGATCTAGGAAACATCATCTCTCAACTCTAATAATGTTTGCAACTTATGAAATTTACCTCCACTGCAATTCAATCGGTTTTGCCCACTTGTAACTTTTTATGCGTGTAAGTTCAATAGCACTGAAGTCTGGATGCAGTCCTAAGAACTATCATTGGCAAATCCTATTTAATTCTGTATAGCCAATTGTTACTTAGGTGAGCACACTTATGATTGTGCTACTTGTTCTTGTACTTAATCCTTGCACCTTGTCCAGTCACTACAACATTCATTGAATATTGAAGATGTACTCCAGTGGCACTCCAGGACTTGAAATCATAAGACCTTTATTAATGGCAACACTCCACCATATCCAACGTTTTCAGGGAAATGTGATAAATATACTTGTGGAGTGTTGCCATTAATAAAGGTCTTATGATTTCAAGTCCTGGAGTGCCACTGGAGTACATCTTATATATATATATATATATATATATATATATATATATATATATATATATATATATATATATATATATATATATATATATATATATATATATATAGTCTATATTTTTTTTATTAGAGGGGCTTATATCCATTTTGTCATCAAATTTTGGTAATTGGAAAACTGGACAAATATAAAATCTTTGAAAAGAATCAGTAATACAGATATAGATAAATATATATTAAATTAATTGCCACAGTTTTTGTATTTCTGGAATGCTTGATAGCACATAATATATGTTTTGTGCCAATGCATTATAACACATGTAGAACAGACTTAGGATGAAGAATTCAGCTGACTGTTGCAGCAGATGTTGAGATATAGTGGCTGTATTCTTCGTACTTTGCAATGAGTTACACATTAAACTGTGACTTTGCTTTTGTATGTTGAGGTGGATTGTTTGTAAATGTGTTTGAGTCACCAGTTTTAGTTTAGAGTGGGTGTGAGTGGGAAGCAGAGGAACATTTAAAGAGCTGACACAGGCCGATCCTCTTATGCACAAGAGTGCTGAGTGTGCAATTCTCCACCCCATCCACTGCCCACCTCTAGACATCCGCTTTCTAGCACACACAATGCAGGCCCTAGTCTTTGTGTATTACTGCCTATATGTATCAATGTATCGATTATCCCATGGGATTCTTCTGCCATGTAAAATGATATCTGACAACATTCCAAAATATCTTTATCTATCAACAGACAATTTGTCTGTAAATTATAAAGTAATATAGGATACAGTGTTTGAATTATTGCTTGTTTTTCAAGGTAATGTAATATAGTAACTAAATATTAGAAAATAAAATCAGTTTCTGAATGTATATTGCTTTAATTTCACCTAAAAAATACTTATAGGTTTATTGGTTATAGCTCAAATTGGACCTTCTCTATGTTCCTGTATTTAACATCTGCGGACGGGACTGATAATTACAAGTCTGTTTAATATGTTGTTGTCATATGAATAAAGGTTAATATTTAAAAAATACAGTTGTGCATTCCTTGTCATTCCATCTTATAATGCTTCTCAATTTCAAAGACATTTTACAAACTTGGGCCTAAATTCACTAAGCAGGGAGTTTGCATCGGAATTGAAAAGTGGGGATTTTGCCCATAGCAACCAATCACATCTGAGCTCACATTCTCCAGTATATAAAATAAAACTAGGAGCTCACATCTGATTGGTTGCTATGGGCAACATCCCCACTTTTCAATTCCCCTGCAAACTCCCTGCTTAGTGAATTTAGGCCTTGCTGTTTGTTACTCTTAAATATCCAGGATTCCTTGATAAAGAAAGAAGCACTGTTACCCGTGAAAAGGAGTTGTTTGTATTCTATAGGGCTAGTTATCACATTGCTGTATGGGAAACTGGGGTTACTGTTGCTTATAGCATTGGGCCACATCAAGACTTCCGGATGGGCTCATTGGCACCCTCATTGTGCACATTCTCAGTACTTCTTACCCCATTGCTCAAGATTCTGGAGTCACAAGCAAAGCAAACATGGGGGATATTTGTCCCTTGGCAAAACCATATTGCACCGATATGGAAAGGAATGAATTGAAGAATAAAAATGCATTTACAGATGGGAGGGGGCCATGTCCTAGATAAGCTGAAAGCTGTCCTGTATTTGTATGCTACATGCAAATTCCCTCAGTATTTCCCTGCATGCAAAAAGAAATTCATTTGCTTTCACGTCTTAGTGCCACAAAATTTGTCTCTTAGAAAAGTTACAAATGACTACAGTCATGGACACTACGCGATTACCCATTGATTACCCATAGTGTTCATCATTTGTACATACACCATCCTCATTGTGTGTTCGGTTATTTTCACTACAGTAAAAAATGTGTCAGGAAATGTGGGAAAAAGATGTAACAATTTATCATTCGACTCTGTGTGTTGTCTTATATAGTACTTTCCACATGTTCGTTTATGTTGTAGTTGGGTTCTAGTAGTTCACTGTAATTTGTTACTGTAAACATATAAAACCCACATCTGTTAGAATTTGAAACCATGTGTATTTTTCAAGATGAGGTATGTGTACATTGCCAACAGATGGTTTTAATAATTATCTTCCTTTGGATGTAAATGAAATGTTTTATAGACATGAAGGCTCTTTATTACTAAGAATAAAAAATAAAAAAGCCCCTAATGTAAAAATATATATGTGCAATCAATCCTCTAATCACAGCTAATCACAGATGCTGTTGTGCTTATAGCCCTGTGTCTAACAACACTGCAATGTGCTAATATATATTTTCACAACAGAAAGGGATGCTAAGTTTTAAACTTCCAATCTGGATCCCATATAAGAAACATACACAGCAGACGACAAATGGAGAAATGTGTTCATTCGTATCGGATAATGTCAATTCTACTCCTCCCATAAACATTTACACTAATATGTATATACCTCCAATATGCTCAACTAGACCAACATCCAGGGGTAACATAAAGAGGGTATGGGGAAAGTTTAAAAAGTAAATGTCATTAAATTTAAATAATGAACTAAACTATTGCATTTTGCTCAGATATTCTCAGATAATCTTATTTTTAATGTCGATAAGTGAATCATACTCTTCTAAAAGTTATGCTTGCTCACATTATGCACATGGGCCGTGCTAATATACACTGTGCTAACACCTAAACAATAGGTATATGACCAGCTCAGAATCATTGTAACCAGCTCAGCTCAGAATCATTGTAACCAGCTCAGCTCAGAATCATTGTAACCACACAGAGACAGAAGTAAATCAAGTCAGGCCACATAGCAAGGAGTGAGACCTATCCAGGGGGCTCCCTTCTATCTGATGCATGCACAGACCACATGTACTATCCATAGTCATTTTAAGTAAGGTTGGCATTAAAACGTTAACATAGGGTTGCTGGTNTGGAATTCATTTGTGTTTGTTTGACGGTTTCTTTTTTTTTAATTAATTTTAATTGTATTATAATAGTAATTATTGTTTACCTTCATGTCTACCAGATGCCCTTAGTTTGGAAGCACACAAGAACATTACCATATGACCACAGTGATGTGTAGAGGGCTTCTGACATTTTACAGGCTGTAGCCTGCTAACATGAGTAGTTCTGTAAGATATAAGAAGTAACTACCCCACAAATAAATGCCCATGACTAGGAGCTTTTCTCTGCCTCAGCGGTGCATCTCTCTCTTGTCCTGCGGTTCTATTCATTCACACTATGCTGGATTCCAGACAAGACAGCGTCATAGTTTCTACCACCAGAAATGTGCTTCTATACTGCCATGTGCCCATGGAGGAAACCATTCCAGTTACAGCACAATACATTAGTTTGGACAATAAACCCTACTTAATATGAATTTGTCAACCAACTGCCTTGTTGCACTAGTAACTTATACTACCTTATAATCTGCCCAATTCAGACAGAAGTATACAAGCAATGTCCTTGCTTTAATATCTTATTATATAGTATCTTATTACACATATACCAATAGTGAGCTAACAATGTTAATATAAGCAACATATCCAGTGTAAAATATATATATTAAGATGTACATGGCCAGACTGACCAATCATAAAACTGCAATTGGTTATTAAAAAGGAGTAGCATAAAGCTGGCTGATGTGTGAATTGTAAATTATAGATGCAAATGAAATCCTTATTCTAAACTTTTGCCTATAAAATGTATAATTTGTTCATCTTTGTATGTATATAACTTTATGGCAAAATAAAAAATTCATGAAATGCAAGAGCTATATGTGTTTTGCCTCCATTTCTACCCCTTGTATGTTATCCAGCCTCCATTTCTACCCCTTGTTTGTTATCCAGCCTCCATTTCCACCTCTTGTATAATATCCAGCCTCCATTTCCACCTCTTGTATAATATCCAGCCTCCATTTCCACCTCTTGTATAATATCCAGCCTCCATTTCTACCCCTTGTTTGTTATCCAGCCTCAATTTCTACCCCTTGTATGTTATCCAGCCTCAATTTCTACCCCTTGTATGTTATCCAGCCTCAATTTCTACCCCTTGTATG
>JABWIB010004605.1:6805-19821 GCA_016617825.1 Platyplectrum ornatum
GCTCTCAGTTTCATTTTACACTCTGGAGAATGTGAACTCAAATCTGATTGGTTGCCATGGGCAACTTCACTGCAATCTCCCTGCTTAGTAAATATACCCCATGGTCTGCCAATGCTTACATACTCCCAAGTATAAGTGATGGTAGTGGAAGATCGAGCTCTGGAATGTTTGTGTGGCTACTTGTGACCACACAGTGCTGATTCTAGGGTCCTTCCTGGGTGATTCCAGGGCAGAGTATTGTAACCCTGGGTCTTTTCAGAGGCTGTGGAAATTCAATTAACCCGGGAAAAACCCATGAACACAATGCAGTAGAAAAGGAGTCTTTTTTCTCTTGGAACATTGGCGAGTAAAAAACCTGGGTCAATCCTGGGTTTTTGGTGGAGAAGTGGCACGAGAAGGCATTGGTGGTATACAGCAACCCTGTTTGGTTCCCTGTTTATCCCCATGCGCTGGATTGTATATAGTTTTATTTTCCACACATACTGACTGTTTTCACTGATAAAGAGGTGGACTGGTACAACTTCATACCTCCCAACCGTCCCGCTCTCAGTGGGACAGTCCCGCTTTTGCTAGACTGTCCCACTGTCCCGTCTGCATAGCAGTTTGTCTCGATAAAGGGACAAACTGCTGTGCATCAACTTAATTGTTTTTTTTTTGTTCAATGAAATCACCGACCACAGCGTCAAAAAGGGGCGTGGCCTAGGCGGACCGGGCAGACTGTTTGGGGCGGGGACGGGAAGGGGACCAATGGGTCACGATCTCCCCCGAGCAATCGTCGGGAGGTGTGCAACTATAAGTTCTGACCGGTGTATGGTACAGTTTTTTATTACTTTATACGGAATCAGGATTTACATTTTATTAGTACAGGGATGTGCAGTGCAGATGTGAGCTCAAAAGAAGCGTCCACAAAGGAAGCAAACCACCTGTGCACGAGTCCCCCTGTAATGAAAGCATTTGTTCATACCTGCGAGCAGATCACCCGTCCTGTCTCTGTTGGCATCCTCCAGATCTCCTGCAACAGCCCAGGGCTGGTACACATTCAAAGGGATACACTGGTGTAATCCATTATTCATAGTTCTGCTAAACCCTCTGTACACAGTGTAACGTAGACCTTCAGACTGGCCGCACAGCTGTCAAGCATTGACAGAGAAGGTGAATGTCACAATGCGGGTCACCATAACGTCCTGGCTACGGCTCATTCTCCAAATGCGTTTATCAATGCTTTTCTTACTGTGTTATATTTTATATATTTTATAATTGTTAATAAATGTTTGTTATCTTTTTTTTGCAGTTTATTTATTTGGGGTTTAAAATACCACAAAATAAAAATGACACAATGACAGTATAATTCTGAGGGAAACTATTTGAAATGATTAAAATTCTCTGATCTTAAATATTATTAGCAAACAAAGGTTGCATGTCATTTCACCGCTCTCTGTATGACATCATTCACCTTATTTGCTTATACATTTACATACTCAGGTTGCAGAAACTCTTTGTGTAAAATCCGAGTACACAAATCTTGGAACTTCATGGTTTATGGACCAGATTCGTACTATTGACTCACATCTCACAAGTGGGTAAAACCATGTTGAATTGCAGGGGGGGGGGGGGTTTAAAATGAATGTCAGCGTTTGCATGCAGGGAGAATACTTTATTTCTGCATTTTGCCATACCTCCCAACATTTGCTGTTGAGAGAGCGGGACAGATATGGCCCGACCCCCTTGCCCGTCACACACCCCACCCTGCTCCACCCAAACCCCACCCAGGTCAACCCAAACCCAGCCTACCTGCACAAGCCCCACCCCTTTTTTCATGCCACAGTGAAACGCTTGATTTGCTTAAGCGGGACAAACTGGTAGGAGGGAATTACAGCGGGACAATGCTCCCAAAATTGGGACTGTCCCGCTAAAATCCGGACAGTTGGGGGGTATGATTTTGCAGATACTGACCAGCGTTACTGTTACACTGTTATTAGACTTGGGCTGGAAACATCATCTCTCATCTGTAATACTGATTGCAACTAATGACATTTACCTCCCCTGCAATTCAACATGGTTTTACCCACTCTTGACTAAATATTTGAATCTGGTCCTAAATTATTATTACATATCTCCCAACTGTCCCGCTGTCCCTCCCACCTCCCGGGGACAAACTTTGATTTAATTTGTAAATTACATTTGCCGCGAGCCGCAACACCAAAAAGGGGTGTGGCTTGGGTGGGAAAGAGACAGAGCCGAGTCTGTGGGGCGGGGCCAGGGTGTGTTGGGGGCACCAGCACAGCCTAACCCTACCCCTCACGTTCTTCAATCCACCCTCGAGCAGCCTAACCTATATCTGCAATTCATCAACTCCCATCAGCCTAACCCCAACCCTTCCCCTCTGCGTCCTATCACCCTCCCTGCAGATTAACCCTAACCTTCATCTTCAATGCTCCAACTCCTACCTAGTCTTTCTATGTTCCCGGCAGCCTAAGCCTAACCTTCCCCTTCTCTGATCCATCCCTCCCAGTACTGAGCATTGGGAAAAAGGCTATTTGTCAAAATAATTGGGTAAGTATGTAACTTATACATTAAATATACATAGAAAATTGGACATTTAAAAAAAAANAAATAAATGTTAGCAGTGAATAATGATTTCCATCCAGTCCATAACTTACCATTAAGATCAAAGATACCGTGTTTCCCTGATAATAAGCCCTTCCCCGAAAATAAGCCCTACCCTATTTTTGTAAAACCGCCCAAAATAAGCCCTACCCCCAAAATAAGCCCTACCCCGAAAATAAACCCCATCTCGGAAATAAGTTCTAGTGAATTCCCCCTGACTGGTTAATTAATGTTAATTAAAATTAGACCTACCCTGAAAATAAGCCCTTTGGTGTTTTTTTTTTGGATCAAAAAAATAATAAGACAGTGTTTTATTATCGGGGAAACACGGTATGATAAATAAAGATAAAATGCAGGTTCTCTGATAATTCATAATCTAAATATGAAATAAGTTCTCCATTGTAGACCCTGGTACGTCATACCGGTAGATTCCTATTTTTATGTCCTTGAGCAGCCTATGCCTGATGCTATTCAAAGGGTAAAAAATGAAAGAGAACAGTGGTCACACATACAGAAATAGCAGCACTGACACATTAATAAAACGACTAGGAGCTGAGATCTCATGTAACAATGCAAGTGAAGGCTGCATCAAAAAATGGAAACATCCTAAGTACTAATTTGCATTTCATTACTCAGTATCCCTGACTCCAGTGAAAAGCCTGTGCGCATTCCTGATGCGGGAATACATTTACAGAACTTTACTAATTGGCAGAGTTTTCTGGTAACAATCAAAGTCAAAACATCATTTTATATGATGAGCGATTTGCATTATTCTATTCTTCTCTGGGACATACAATAGATATAAATATGTTAAGTTAAATAATAAAATAACAAATATCATACGTCAATGTTTTAAATATTTACACTTCTATCGTCACCTTTTCATTAGTTTGTACAGACATCGTCTTATGATTGGGAAACAGATGCATTTTTAGGATTTTTTCTTTGGTGATTATAAAAGTTTTTAAAATAGTTATCAAACTCCATTTATTACCTTTGTAGATCATCTTTTTAAACATCTCTAAAAACTTCAGAGGAGTACAGTCTTTGTTACATTCTATAGACCAGATCCAGAATTTAAAAATAAAAGGAAACCAGGTGGAACATAACACATAGGGCCAGTGCTAACATTAGGAAATCTTAGGTAATCGGCTATAGCACCTGGCTCGGGGAGGGAGTGGCAAAACCCCCCTTATGCTGCCTCCATTTACATGCTGGGTTATACCATAACCTGCCGTGGAAATAGTTAGCCAGTCTGGGAGGGCATGTGCTACTCCTCTATAGAGCAGTGGCGCCCCCCTCTCCTATGTGAATTGGACCAGGAAGGAAAGCGGGGGCGGTGCCAGATCTCCCTAGGGTGCCCAGAGACCTAGCACCGGCCCTGGATACACCTGGGCAAAATCATTTTGCATTTCAGGGGGATCTTTTTCTACAGTTTTTTCACATGTACAGCTGTTTAAGGCAACATCTTACCAGTGTATGTTTTGCTGCAGATCATTTGATTAGATTTGTGGGAGATCCTAATTTTCCTATCAAAATGTCCTGATGTCTTCAGTGTGTACCGACACATGATCTTCAGAAAAATGTTTTACATCCATATTTCTGTACAGAGCCACCTTGTGGACGATCATTTAATTGTAGTCTATTTCTGCAGGGAAGGTTTCTGGGAACAGCTTGTAAACAATCCACAGGAAACTAAAGATAAGTGTGCACAGGGGCATCATGCAGCTGATTAGAAGTTCATATCGACATCAAAGACTGATCTTTTATAAACTGTCCCTGTACTCCGAATGACTTTTACACTATTATTTAGACTTGGGTTGGGAAACATTACCTTCTTCTCTATAGAATGGCAGCACTCACTCTCCTATGTGAACCGGACCAAGGGAGGCACAAAGTCTCGCTTAGGGTTCCCAGCAACGGCCCTGGGTTATGGTGATGGCAGGTGAGGGCAGGCGAAGTTGAGTGGTCGTTAAGTGGTCGTCTAGGTTGGCCGGCCGGCAGGGCGCAGCGCAGCATGCCGAAAAAACGAAACCAAAAGGTGGAAATGTTGTCCATAGCGTCTTTTGCTTTCCAATTATATATGAGAATATTAAGTAAAATCTTATTCGTTGCCATGGACAACATTCCCACTTTGTAACACTTGATTATTTACTAGTCAGTGTTTAATAAAGGGCCAAGCTTTCAGTTTGTTGTTACTTAACAGCCAGAGTTGTTCTATTATACCCAAACATCTTCATGATGTTTAACTTACTAATCAGAAGTCCTGATTTGGTCCTTTGTTATACATTTACTATACCACTGTTACCCCCATAAACATCTTTCTTGTACTACGTTACTTCGTGTAGA
The DNA here is from genome assembly GCA_016617825.1 of Platyplectrum ornatum. Lineage (NCBI taxonomy): Eukaryota > Metazoa > Chordata > Amphibia > Anura > Limnodynastidae > Platyplectrum > Platyplectrum ornatum. The sequence goes on from JABWIB010004605.1 coordinate 11,762, forward strand.
ATAGATTTCATTCATTCATTCATTTTGATACCAGTATTATTTTAACATTTCTTTAACTTTAGCAAATGTTGGAGAACGAGCAGAACTGTTTATTCCCCAGACATTCAGCAATTACGAAAGTCAATGAACTCATTTCAATGTTGTGTCAGCTATTTAAAATGTACAAAATAAAATCATGAATAAATATGGCAAGAAACGCTCATGCAACCAGATATGACGGGAAATTAATCAAAACCTTGAGGCAAATGAAGGTAAACACACAGAGCGTGGATGAGATTCAGACGGAAATGGAAATCAGTAGATTTCAAAAAAGTCAGTGGATGCAACGTGAATGGCTTTTCTACCCGTTGGGACTTCAGGTTTGACGTAGTTTAGGTAATGTGTTGCATATTCATAGCGTCATTTTCTGTGTCACACAGCGCAGTCCAACAGATGGGACACTTTATAACATTTCTATAATACCGCCATGGTGCTGAATTGATCCCTGTAGCATGCTAATATACATTCACACCATGCTGTCAGTAACTGTGAAAAGTTGCAGTAACAGCAGTAGCAGCTAGGTGGCGTATCAATGCAGAAGATACCACTGTCACTGGCAGCACAACCTGTGTGCTGTTACACATTACTGCAGCTTATCATACATTTCCTGAAGTCATGTATAGCGCAAATCTGTAAATGTCATCTGTCTCTATATTTAAAATTTCATTTTGACATTTTATTTGGGTAAATATGCTGAAATATCCCTATTTTGTAAACCTACCCATTCATTATCTTGATGCTCACTTTTCCTATGATTTCCTATGATCCCTGCTCAAACCTTGACATCTTGACTAGATTGGAGACACCGCAGGCAGATACTCCTCACCTGGTCCTCCAGGGCTGTAACTAGGGGTTTGCGACCAGTGCCACCGCACAGGGCGCCGGAAGGGAGGATGGCGGAGAGAGAAGGGTTTCCACCTGTGCGGGATTCGCGGCTGTCCAGTGAGACAGTGAGCAGGGCTCAGCTGCGGTTTAAACTTTGTTGCCAATCTAACCTCGTGTCTCAGCCAGAGCCGGTGCTAGGTCTCCTGTCACCCTAGCTGCAGCAATGACATGACAACGTGACTTCATCATGTCACGTACCGGCGTGACGTGATGACGTCACACCGATTCTAACCCATTGGTGTTTCCTCCACTCCGCCACCCTCCTCAGTGGGTTTTTTATTTTACAATTTTTTTTACCATTTATTTTTTAAATTAATCTGCCGCCCTGCCGGCCAGCCACCCTAGGTGCAAGCCTAAGTTCGCCCTAATGGATGCACCGGCCCTGGTCTCAGCACTGTGAGACTTTTAACTGTATTTGTGCCGGATTGTATTGGTCTACATCACATCACATTACATATCTGGTGGTGAAGAGGAGATTCGTACCCAGGCTGCTGATGTTGAGGTTAGACTTCTAGGTATGGGACCGATTGTAGAAGGGGAGGTTAAGCTTAGCATGAAATGAGGAGAGGGATCAGGGCTAGGGTAATGGACGAAGAGGGTTAAGATGAGAATTGGGAAACAACTTGGTTTGTCTAGATTTAACAGTCCTTTGGTCGCAGAATGAAGCGTGGCGAGTCTCTTCGCTGTGTGGTTGCTGGGAACTGCCATGTTGAAATAGGGCCATCTGGGTCTAATATGTGGTCAGAGTTTCAGGTTATTAAGTTATTTGAGTTATTGTTTTTCATAATGTTCTTGGTCCTCAATCCTCATAAATTTCTTAGGCATTATTGTTGTTGCAGTGCAGAAAAGATTTGTGCAGATATTCCTGATGTGCCATGTACTGTCTGGGAGCTAGTCAACGTTATCCTCATCACCATATTTTGATAAGACAACAATAATGACTGAAGACTAAAAATGATGAACTTTTATGGTGTTTGTAAATCCTTTAAGGTTAAAATGAAGATCACTAGAGATATTTAAGATTAACATATGAATGTACCTGGTCCATATGAACACTGCTATTACACACGCAAACCCCATTTTCCATAAAACGCACTGCGAACATACTAACCCCCATGCTGAGGAAATCAGCTGCCGTTATTAAACGAGGATCAGGTCTAATAGGTCTATATAGGTTTTTATATATATATATATATATATATATATATATATATATATATATATATATATATAATTTCCTTGCCTTATGCAATGATCTGTAATGAATCAGATTTGTTAACCTTGTAAAATTGTACGGAATACTTCTATCAGTCCTTTTATCCTTCAGTACATTGTTTTATTGAACCATTGTGAACTTCTCTTAGACATTCTGCTCACTCAATTCAGGGTAATATAAAATGCACAAATTAAATTATAGAACAACATCAAGGTTTTTCATCTTTAAAGCTGAACAGTTATAAATGATAAATATAAATAAACATCTGGCCCTATATTTACCAAACTGTGCGAATGACAGAGGTGGGGATGTTGCCCATAGCAACCAATCAGATTCACCGTGACATTCTTCAGTCTGTAAAATGGAACTGAGAGCTAGAATCTGAATCTGAGATTTTCCATTCCCATAGACTAATGAAACTGTTGACTGCTGTCATGGAATTTATTTTTTTTTATAAATATAAATTTATTTTTAATATAGTGTGCAAACAGTAATTGAATAGGAACCATAATGGACTATTCGCTGTCTTTTTGTTTCTCTAGGCCTGTAGACTGGATCTAGACACTAGTCCATGTAAAATGTGTGTCAAACAGAAAGGATGTTCGTTCCTAAGGGCTTAGCCAAACCCTTGCTGTACCAAACTAAATCCCCCCTTCCCTACTCACCATGGATGCCTACTCACCATTGGAGTGCTTATGCATTCCCCATACGTGAATAGGGTGTTGTACGTGTGTCAGCTTTAACACACACCTTCATTGGAGATATACTATTGTATCACATGGGATCCTACTTTACATATGTGTGATTGTAGATGTAAAAGCTGGTCTTGGTAATCCAATCTGGTCTTAATATAATTGTGCACGCAGAGAATATACTTATTCTAAAAGGTAAAACATAATCCATATATACTGGTTACATAATACTGTATGCAAAGCTAGCAGTAAGCTTCTATCCCGATACCCTGAGGGAACATAAACTAAGACACTTTATACTTTACTCAACTGGTTATTGCTCTCCTTGCACATTTTCCCTTCTCTCTCTCCATCTCCCTCTATGGGGCAGATTCAGATTTACATTCTCATGATTTACATTATCAAAGGCTAAACCATGATGAATTGCAGGGGGGGGGGATAAAATGAATGTCAGTGTGTGCATGCAGGGAGAATACTTTATTGTTGCATGTTGCACACAGATACTGACCAGCGTTACTGTTACACTGTTATGACACTTGTGCTGGAAACATCATCTCTCACCTGTAATACTGATTGCAACTAATGAAATGTGACTCCCCTGCAATTCATCATGGTTTTGCCCATGTAAGTCATGAGAGTGTAAATCTGAATCTGGCCCTCTCTCTTTCTCTCTCCTACTTCCTCTATATCCCCTTAACTCTCTACCTGTCTCCATTTACCTCTCTCTCTCTTCCTATAACTCTCCTCTCTCTATTACTCTCCCTCTATTCACTTTCTTTCTCTTCCTCCCTCCTTCTCTCTATTCACTTTCTACCTCCCTCCATCGTTCTTGCGTTTTACCCCACTCTACACTATTATGCATAACAATGTAACAATGTATAACCCATTTCACCTATGTCTTCTTTTGCATCACACTATGTCCGTCGTATATACATGATCCTTGACAATATAGGTTATAACATGCACAATCTATCCCTTTTTACTGGATATTATGCATACGACTATTCCCTGGTCCATGCACCGGGCTGATTAGTTGTGTATTTGTGCATTCATTGGGAGTTACATTACCATCTTCTTCTCCTGTGAGATTTATTACTGGTGAAAGGAAATAAAGTGGATACAGTATGTTAATAATTATATTAAGGGCTAATTAGTGTAAATTAATCTGTATGATTATGGTTGTGCTCAGTAATTCTTTAATATGTTTCAGTTAATTTCCTAAAAATGTTAAAATATTTATTATGTTTAGACATTGAAATATGTATTCTCGTATAACATAAATCAATGCATTCTTAAGTGTGTTTTCACTGAGCAATGAATACAGAAGCAGGTGAGTCTCTTGGGGCAAAGAGAGCTACGATTGTAGATCTCTAATGAGTACCTGCAGGGATAGAGGAATCCAGGAGAACTCGTGAAGGGAATACTTATCTGTCTGTGTAGCTCTTCATCTTCTTCCCATGTACTGTATAACTATACCAGGAACTTAGTTATTCTGTTCTCGATCCAAAGTTTAAAAATAAGTGTTAAAATTGGTGGAAATTTTCACCTGGGAAAAACCACTTTGAATTACAGGGGGGACATATTTGAACAGTAGAAAAAATGTGTCGAGAGGTGTAACAGTAATGCTGGTCAGTATCAGTGTGCAACAAGCAAAAGTAAAGTAAAGAAAATTAATTTGACCACCACCCCCCTCTCCTTAAATTTAAGATGGTTTTGCCCAGGTGTAACTTCCCACCTGATTTTCTCTTATTTGGAATGTTGAATTCATTAATTTTTAGCATAATATTGCAAAACATCAAAAAGATGGCATTAAGTAATCATCATGGGAGATTATAATCTAGTAGATGGTAACTGGGATGATTTTTCTGTGAGCTCCAATAAGAGTGGGGACTTTCTAAATGCATTACAAGGAGCATCTCTCAAGCAGTTTGTGAGAGAACCTACTCATAGACCATGGCCAAAATTCACTAAGCGGGGAGTTTGCAGGGGAATTGAAAAGTGGGGATGTTGCCCATAGCAACCAATCAGATTTGAGCTCTCAGTTTCAATTTATATACAGGAGAATGTGAGCTCGAATCTGATTGGTTGCTATGGGAAAATCCCCACTTTTCATTTCCCCTGCAAACTCCCCACTTAGTGAATTTAGACAAATATCTTAGATTTGCTACTTAAAAATGGTGTAAGGGTCTCAGATGTTAGTGTTGGAGAGAATATAGGATCGAGTGATCATCAAGCAGTATGGTTTAATATAAAAACAGATCGAGGCTCAGGCCACACAAACACAAAGGTGCTAGATTTTAGAAAGGTACATTTTCTACAGTTAGGAAAAGTGAGTATTTGGCAGAGGGGTGCATGAGCAGCGGGAACTTATAAAATGTGCATTATTAAAAGCAACAGATCTTTGTGTAAGAAAGGTTAGAAAAAATCGCAGAAAAAGGAAGCCAATATGGTTCACTAAAGATGTAAAAATTATAGTGAGAGCGTAAAAAATGGCCTTAATTAAATATAAGCAAACTCACACTAAGGATGACAGAGAAGAGTATGCTGCAAAATTGAAGGAGACTAAGAGGGTCATCAGGGCAGCAAAGGCACAAGCTGAGGAAAATGTTGCCCGCTCTGTTAAGAATGTGGACAAAAGCTTTTTTAGGTATATCAATGAAAGGAGAAAAAGTAAAGAGGTTATAGTGAGGCTAAACACTGAGGGTGGTGGAATTGTGGAGGGTGACCGGGCTATCGCTGATCATCTTATCACTTATTTCTGTTTAATATTTACAAAAGAAAGAGAAGAAAATGGGCCACAGTTAAAGAGTGCTAAACATACAGTATAAGAGAGACAGTCACAAATTACTTCACTGAGGAGCAGGGATTATCAGAACTCTCTAAACTAAAAGTTGACAAATCCATGGGTCCAGGAATGCTGGCACAACCAGTAACTAAATCAAACCTTTAACCAGTCACTAGCACAGCAGAGATTCCAAAAGACTGGAAATTGGCAAATGTAGTCCCTCTGCATAAAAGTGGAAGTAGGGTAGATGCTGCCAACTATTGACCGGTAAGTCTGACATCAGTGATAGGGAAATTAATGGAAACCTTGTAAAAAAAATACAATGTAGGATATTTAAAATCAAATAACTTATAAGACCCCAAACAGCATGAACCACAGAGGGGAGATCATGTCAAACAAATCTAACAGAATTTTTTGACTGTGTAACAAAAGTAGTCGATCAAGGGGGAGCTGTGGACATAGCTTATCTAGATTTCAGTAAGGCTTTTGAGACAGTGCCTCATCGCAGACTGTTACACAAGCTAGAAAACCTGGGATTGGAAACAAAAATTGTTGAGCGGATACGATCTTGGTTACATAATAGCAAAGAGTTGTAGTCAATGGAATCCATTCAGGGGATGGTAGGGTTAGGTACTTGGACCTGTGCTATTTAATATTTTTATTGTGTGCGGCAACTGCAGTTTAATGCCAAAAAATGCTAAATCCTGCACTTATCCTAATGCTGAATACACCATTAATGGCATTACATTACACAACACTGAAGAGGAAAGGGATTTAGGGGTCACCATTTCATGTGACTTAAAGGTAGCAGGGCAATGTAACAAAGCAATAAGAAAGGCAAGTCAGATGCTTGGTTGCATAGGGAGAGGAATTAGTAGCAGAAAGAGGGAAGTAGTGATGCCTCAATAGGGCACTAGTGCGGCCTCACCTAGAATACTGTGTTCAGTTCTGGTCATATCTACAGAAGGACATACATACATTAGAGAAAGAAGAGCCACCAAAATGGTGCATGGTATGACCAACAAACACTATAAAGAAAGACTAGAGCAACTAAATATGTACAGCTTGGAGCAGAGAGGAGAAAGGGGTTCAGGGGAAATGTGCGAAAGAATTACTTCACTGAAAGGGTAGTTGATAAGTGGAATAGCCTCTTATCGGAAGTGGTGGAGTATAATACTACAATACAGTTTTAGCATGCTTGGGATAAATATAAGGGGATTCTGAGTCTCAAACAAAATAGAGAATAAAATTAAATTGCTATAGTTTCTATAACACCGTCCTATACTCTGTCTGTACTGCCATCTATAAGCTTTCTGGTAGCATTGCACGGGTCACATAATAGTATACTTAGAAATGACATTTTTATCCACACTGCACACTGTATATTTTTACCTAGATGTAAATTCCATTAAAGCCTGTGCCAAATACAGAACCGTATAATAGGTAAAAATGCAAAGAATGAAGCAAACGCGGCACTTCCACAGATTGTTTCCTAGAAGCTGTTTCATACAGGGAAATGTGTGCAATTAGCATATTGGTAAAATAATCTGTATCCAGCCATTTTGCAGCTGTATTTAACTATTGTTGTCTGAGGTTTATTTGGTTCAGATTTTTTTTTATTATTTTTTTCTTTTCAGTTTAATTATATTCTAGGTGCCAATTTAGCACAGTAAATTGCATTTATTTGATACTAGGCTTATTTAAATACCACAAACATATTTTGGCTTACAGCTTCTATTCAGAATATGAAAGTATTTCATGCTGTACAATTAGAATATAAAATTAGAGCAACTTGAAAGTTTACAATGATTCGTAAACGACTCAAGCTTTCCATCCACAGCTGTACTAGTAGCATTTTTTATTTTACATTTTAACCAAACAGGGTCAATCTTTCCCAATTTCGCATTGCATTGGAAAATGATGGTTCTGTTTCTGCTCCGCACCCCTATCAAACATCATTTTTATCTAACATGCGCTCCTGGCGAAGTCTCAGTGATGAGACGAAACGCGTAGAGGGAACGCACCATCGAGCCGCATATCGTAGGGACACAGACTTCCATCTGAATCCGGTAGCAGTCTGAGGTTGCCTCCACTGTTTTTTAGCTGTCTTCTCATGTAAATGACCTTAGGTCACATGTCCAGTTTACTCTGTAAGGGGCAAGAGGAGGAGACGGGGGTCAGTGTTACACTATCACTGGCCGACAGGTTACTGATACATCTGTATGACTTTCAGTTAAACAGAAATGCATGGCGTCCCCTGAAGCTACATGGTTGGCGTCCAGGACTGGTATGCCCATTAGGCGACTTTAGGTGGCCGTCTAGAGATTGTATATCAAAAATTTACTAACCTTTTGACTTTGTATTATATTTATGTGAAATATTGTAAAAAATGTGTTATCTATTTCATATCTATCTATCTATCTATCTATCTATCTATCTATCT
>JABWIB010004606.1:19772-36358 GCA_016617825.1 Platyplectrum ornatum
TAATAATGATAATTAGGAGTGCCTCTATTTTCTTCAAAATGTATAATTGAACCATGATCGTTCATTTGCTTGTGCATTTACTCCTGTGTCCAGTGGTCGAAGTGGAAATTTAGAAGTGGCGGTATGGACATTTAGAAGTGGCGGTATGAAAACACTGAATATAACAGAAGTCAATGGAGATTTGTAGTTTTTCAATTACAATGTAGGGAGAAGTGCCGGTATGGCATACCCCCGTATACACCCCCACTTCGAGCCCTGCCTGTGACTATATCCATATAATTTTCTTGTAACTGATGGCACTTTGATATTCATATGCAGGCCATTCTCCAAAATGAATCACTGAAATGTTTTGCATTCCCGCTGAATGATTGGCAAAGTTGCACATATAAATATCAACATTCTATGTGATGTTAAAAAATATGATAAAAAAGTAGACCAATTCTAAACTTTGGCACAAATTCAGATTGTAATGGAAAATACATTTCCTGTTCAGACAGAATTGACTGACGTTTGGCACTTTTTGGCCACATTGCAATAATGTATCACTACCATAGACTGTTTTCTTCTGTGCAAATTATATCTTTTTATGCAAGCAAAACTGAATAGCTTTATGTTGTTGAGCTAGGAATTTCACCTTTCAAGTTTAATCTGTTTATACTTGCCTCCCCTGCAGTTCAGTGTTTAGTTTTGCCCAGGTGTTCACTTTCATCATTTTACCCTAACTCTGAATCAGCCCCTTTATGTCTGGGCCTGATAGTTTAAAATTAAATAAATGTAAAAGCAGGCGTGGAAGCTAAAATATATATCCTTTATTCTTATAAAGCTGGATTTATAAGACTTTATTTGTTATATAAGTGGCTGATATTTATTTATATTAATTGTTAATATAGGCACTTACAGTGAAAAGATATCAATTTGTTTTTTAAAAGTGCTTTTCAGAAAAGGATTACTTATTGCCATCTCAGTCATTATCCACAGTGAATCTGTACTCCATTCAGTATATGTTTGTAATCTGTGTAACGTGGATTATCAAAACTGAAAAGGTAATGTGTTTTAGGGAAATATTTAACATCTTGCTTTTCGAAATGAAAAATTATATTTGGCTTTTATTCATATTCCTTTCTGTCCAAATTAACAGACTTGAGGCTGTAACTGAACAAATGGACAATTTTTACAGGGAAGGTAATACAACGTTCAGATTACCAGCCTGCTAATTGCCAGTGTTTTCAAATCGGCTAGAGAGTCAGAGTTTCTGTTCACATTACATGCCAAAAGCCGGGTCTATCATACATCCTGGCAATTTGCAGGCGCATGAACACAGTCTGTTCACAGTTCACAGTGTTGACCCCAGATTTCCTGTTGGACCCGACTTATCTGGGTCTAAGATTCGGCTAGAGAGAGTCAGAGTTTCTGTTCACATTACATGCCAAAAGCCGGGTCTATCATACATCCTGGCAATTTTGCATGTAATGTGAATGGGGTATTAACCTTATTTTATTCTTCACATGCATGGAGAATCCTTTGTTTTGCATATTGCACACAGATACTGACCAACGTTACTGTTAACATTGGTGGATGGGATNGGGTCTCAGAAAAAGCTATTACGTTATGGGGAGTTTCCCAAGGTGAGTCTTGCACTTAGTTTGAAAATACAGAAACCACCATTGAAGAAAGGCCTTGTAAGTGGTGTAATAGTACTAGAGTGCAGGTTAACCCTAAATTCAGCCCTGCACTAGAGCATGCAGAGTGTCAAAAAGAATNCACAATTAAAATGAAATGCACTGAAAGTGAGCCAAATTGAAAAGTATTGATCCAGCCCCATGAAATTAAGATATTCTATTTCTGGTAATAGAAAGTTTAGCCACAGAAACATTATTTGGGTTAAGAGATGTTGAGCAATGGTAATAAAGTGAGAATCTACTGCCATCTATACACACTTTCCATTCAGGTTTATTCTGCTTATAGTTAAACATTTATGAATGCAACCCAGAAACTGTATATGTAGCCCAGCTTCCCCATTCTATAGTGCTGTTGATCACAGACTAAAAAATAAACACCAGTAATAACAGTAACCTGTTACTAGATAGCAATATTATCAACTGAACACTTGTACATAACGTTGATGGAAATAAGGCACGTGTTAATGATATATAATTGTACAAATGGCTTCAATGGTTAAGCAATTCAGTTATTCTATGACTTATGACCTATTCATGGATCAGTCAAAAGAGATTATTCATTTTGCAATCCTTTAATCTTACCTGATACGAGTTTAATGTGAACTCTGTCATTATTTTAATGGCTTTTCTTTTTGTAATCTATAACTCTTGTTCCTGTCTGACAGACTATATAACTATTTATTCATAGCACTTGACATTTCATTTAGTATAAAATTGTAGCCCATAAGAATTAAATGTAAGTGTAAACCAGGACATATCAATAACATTATTTGCGGCACCTATAACCACCAGTATGTAAAATATTTATTTATCTTGTTACTTGTCAACTTCTGCTAATATAAACACCTCTTAAATCTATTTATTTATTTTAAATGCCCAGTTTATGTGAATGGAAAAGTCTTAATTTAGTGTTACAAGTTTATTTGTGCTACAATACAATGTATGTAGCATTAGATTAATATTTTGTTTCTTATATTAATGTACCCATAAATATACATATAACGAATGAAAAGCATAAGGACACTTTTTTTCTTACCTCTTTTACAAAGCGGTCACAATTTTACTTCTCAATCTTAAGCATGATAACAATGATACAGCTGACACCACAATATTAGTTATAGCATTGCTAAAATCATTGGAAAAGTATAGAAATTTAAGTTCAAATGTACACTTTTTCCCACCTCTCATCCACTCTGCTCCTGCTCTTTCAATAATTTCGCAATAAATATACAAAGATTGTAAATAGAAAAGTGTAAATTTGTATTTCTGGGTCTTCTAGTTGGTTGTACTAATTTTTTTGTTTTTNNATTTTTTTTTCTCCCAATACTCACTATCTGAATGACAAAACCAAACAGAGCATATACAGGAGTTAAGAATGGAAATTGAAAAGGGCCCAAACCCTGAGGAAACAAGGTTTTGATTATAGACAGTCAATATAAATGGTCAGTTAGGTGGTCAAATGTATTTATTGGGAATGGAGTTTAGCTTGCGCAATAAAAAGTTTGTAAAATTCTGTATTGTGAAACTTCTCATATCGCTGGTCTACATCAGATTCCACTTCATCGATATAAAGGAAGAAACTAATTTTAATAATCCAATGAGGCTTTGTAGGCTGACATTAAAATTGGTAGCCAGTTATGGAACCAAAACAAAGGACCAGCTGGGGCCTCCTAAGCCAGGACCTCACTGGGCAGCCTAATAATCGCTGATCAAAAGGTTTGCAAACATGGACACTCTCACCATATGTGTCCCGAGAGAACACTGGGAGAGGAGTTTGTACGGTTCGTTGTATCTATGTTCACTGAAATTGAGAGCAAAAATCTGAATATCTCAGCCCAACACTGGTCATCTATGCTGATCCTGTTCCCACAATTCAGTGAAGTTGTGCAGGGATAGAAATGTTTCAGCAATCAAAAGTTTATACTGATGTGGGAGAGCAGTTGGATGTGGCTTGTTATCGAGTTGCAGAGATGTTCAAAGTGAGTGGGGGCACAAGATGGTACTTGTGGGTATGAAGTTCCTTGGAGGAAGTGCAGTATCTGCAAATATCTCCAGAATTCAGAAGAGGGGTAACCCCAGTCCTCACAGATGTCTGTGAAAGATAGCATTGCCCATGTGTCTACCAGCTGGCCTAACCTGTAGACTCCTGCAGAGAACCAGTGTCTGAATGTAGTGAGAATTTTCCAGAGGAAACTGAAGGCATTCTAGAATAGACTGGAGTGAGCTCTATAGTATATACAAATTTGCGGTAATTGGAGACTACCAACACGTTTAATCAGGAATACGTAGGCCAGCTCTGAACCATTGGGTGGGCACCAAAATGGGGTTTGAAACAGTCATAGAAGTTTNGGTTAAGTGTTCATCTTAATAATATTCATTCTGCCCAGCCACGAGAACCAGACCAGAACCAAATTCTAAAAAGAGACAAAGAAAATAAAATACAGTTCAAAATATACACAGCTCGCCAGGCGCAGTGCTGCAGCAGACATCACAGAGATCCAGAAGGGAGAAGCCAGTCGTCAGGAGAGGATCTGAAGATCGGCATTGTGCACACTGTGGGCAACAGGCTACGATGCNCAGGGGTCCATCTACGTCTGGAGGAAAGTGAAGGAAGTGGTCCTGGTGACGTCTCAAGATCAAGTAAGTTGGGCACCTTCAACAGACCAACAGAGTTCCAGTGCTGAGCAGAAGAAATCAAGAATATGGAGTGCAAAGGGAGATGAGTTCGNCTTGTTGGAGAACTTATAGAGACAGTGAAAAACCCCACCTGTACCTAATATCTTTCTTCTGCAGTTCTTTGATCAGTGGCTTCAGAGGTCTCTGCTGTTGAGGATCCGCCAAGAGAGGTCTTGAAAAATTTAAATCTTGTGGTCAATGAAATCAATGGCATAAGTTCCTTGACAATGACAAAGGGTCTCTTCCTTTTGCATGTAATAATGCAGTCTGTAGATGACTTGGCCGCTCGTTGGGTAGGCATTTCCGGTCTGAGCGATCTGTGTGCTCGATCGATTTTGATGGGGTCCTGACTATTAGAATTAAGAATTTCACTGAAAATCTTATACAGTGCATCCACAAGGCGTAGGGCCACTGTGTCTCTGAGTGACCGTTGATTGAGCTGTGCCCTTCATATATAGAATCTATTTTGGTGGACATTTGTGAGAGGTCTTTCTTCAGATTTGTGGCCTCCGGCAGGATTGAGTCCTACAGTGTGCGTCCTGTTTCTACCAGACCATGCTTGGACAGGAGTGCCCCAACATAGGCTAAGATCTATAAATCTGTAGAAGGGGAGATGGCTTCAGAGTCTGCCTCCTACATGGAATCAGAGAGACTAGTAGATGAAGCTGACAAAAAAGCTGGTAGAGACACTTTGGCTGGGGTACGCAGGTAGGGATTCAGGTCTTGTTGAGAAGAGTTATCCCTTTAGGGACAGTATCCTTCTCTGGCTGTGGGAACTTGTTTTTCCGTCTATATATCTCTGAGATGAACTGTAGTTTGACATAAGCGGAGAGGTAGTTAGGGGTCAAAACAAAGAGAAGGTCATCGGTACATGGGGAAAGGAGTGAGTGTTACATTTTAAAAATGGAAACNACAGTAGGTTACATGATGAAAAGAGAAACAAGTTGGTAATCAGACTCAGTAATTATTGTAATATAGTGTGCAAAGGTAGGATTCAGAGCCCACAGGGCANCAAGGGCCTTGGTTAGAAAGGATAAGGGCCATTGAAAGAAAGATCCCTGACAGATACCATACCAGTCCCCTGTAGAAACAATAAAAAATATTTTTAAACCAATAATCCATGTAAACTTACATTAGCAGATTTCCTGTTCGTTTTCTATTGTTTAGCAATTCAAAAAAGTAGCATATTTACTCAATGGGGAAAAACATAATCTGAGCCTATTGTTCTTAAAGAACATTTGACCTGTTTTAAGGGTCTATAGAATGTCTGGTATTTTCCAAGTCAAAAGGAATCAAATGTACACAAATCTATACACATAAAACTATACTGCAATTAAATAACCAAACAGAAAATTAGCGAAATCTCCCCATTGGTTAGCTCTAAGCCTGAAATGGTCTACAAACCCATTAAACAGTTATTATCTTATATTAACTGTACTTACATTGTCATGGAAACAAGAAATATTGCAACAGTGAAAACAGAATGCTTTGTGTGTAACCGGCTATACTAAGGTTTGCAAATTGTACAGCAGATTAACACCTAACAGTTTTAGAAAATATGATTATATAGTAACATTTCCATAATATATAATACTTTTGTTTTATTGGTATTCTGATAGCTGGAGAGTGTGGCAGCAAAAGTAGAAATGTTGTTGCCATTAATTACATTTTTAGATTGCACAAACTTTCATAATGCCCTATCTGTGTCTTTCTCAAGTGCCCTTTGATTCATAATGGTGGTTGTTTCAGATTTCCCAGGATTGCGCTCATGTGAACAAAGCTATAAGCACATGCTTTTTGGATTATCAGTATACACAGCACTGCCAACAAAATGTGAAATGGATTACAGTGCATCACACTGTATATGGGATATGCTGAAAGCAGAAACATTTAAGTGGAGATTTTAGCTGTAATTTTCCAGCATTTTAAAACAGCCTACATACCCAATATTAGATTGTAGCATAAGACCAGAGTAAGATAAAATCACTTGCGTGAACACATGGTTTATTGGATTATGCATGCTTACATTTGCAGCATTTCATAGTCTGTGTTATGTGAAACTATTAGCTTTCCAGCACTAAGATAATACTAATCAAAATAAGGACCCATTACAGCTTATCCTTACATGACCTCCATTAACCAATAGTATTTTTTCTTTGTTTCACTTATTTACATATTGTTCTGAGTTAATTCTAAGATGCAGAATATTCACTGTGTATCAATGAAGCTTATCATTTTAATAAAAAAATGTGGTTTAAGGACACTGTTAACCCCATCAGACGGGAAGTTGGTGACATGACCTTACAATTCCATGCATGCACATAAGATCTAGAAGATAGGCTGCAGAGGAACAATTAGCACATTGTAGCCTTTGCTTGTTTGTATTACTTATGTCAGGTTTTTTTCTTCTCTGTCACTGCAAATGTGACAGAGAAGGATACATAGCAGGGTCACACTTTCTCTGGTATATACTCTCCTTAGCTTAGAGTCACAGTTAGTTGTGATTGTGGTTGTGGTTGGTGCATAGTTTTAGGCGAAACCTTTGTGTGTTTCTGTGTGTATGTGTGTAAAGAATGTGGGGTGTAAAAATATGCCTAAAGCTGGGCATACACTATAAGATAAATTGTTCCAGTCGAAATACTTTTTAAGAGTGGGTAAAACCATGTTGGATTGCAGGGGAGGTAAAATGAATGTAAGTGTTTGCATGCAGGGAGAATACTTTATTGTTGCATGTTGCACACAGATACTGACCAGCGTTACTGTTACACTNAAATGAATGTAAGTGTTTGCATGCAGGGAGAATACTTTATTGTTGCATGTTGCACACAGATACTGACCAGCGTTACTGTTACACTGTTATTACACTTGTGCTAGGAAACATCATCTCTCACCTGTAATACTGATTGCAATTAATTCAATTTGCCTCCCCTGCAATTCAACATGGTTTTATCCACTCTTGAAAAATCTTTCTATTCGAACAATTTATCTTATAGTGTATGGCCAGCTTTAGTTTTAGGGAGTATATGGCCTAAAGCAAGGATTTTGCTGGGGAAATCCCTGCTTAGTGAATTTAGGCCTATGTGTTGAGTGTAGGATCGCATTTGCTATTGTTACTTATGTTTGTGTCCCTTTGTTTAAAGCCACAGGTTTATTCATATCAGTGTTATCTAATGTCTAGTTTGTATTTGACAGCAAAGGCTCTGTGAATTGCACTGCAAAATATATAGCATGAGGTGGCACTTTACCTCTTTCCCTTGGGTAACCCTGTTCCAACATCCTTAAAGTCTGAAGCTGTCCTGCTAATGTGTTTGTTACTTAGGCGTACAAGGACCTTCAATTGCTGCTAAATGGGGAGTGCACGTCCTCTATGGAACTGCAGGTCACACTCCCACATGGCTAATCTGTGTGACAGTATGTAACAAGGTAAGACAATAATTGAAGTAGGCAGTAGGGCTGCTCAACAAATCAGAATGTGATATTAATCTTTTGAGTTTTTAGGTCTTAAATGCATTATTTTGCATTTTATTTTAAATTAAATGTAGTTGTAACACTATTGACAATTCCTCCAGTGAACCTATATCATCAATAACTTTGTTTACCCCTTCTACTGTTTCTTTATATATATATATATATATATATATATATATATATATATATACATATATATATATATATATACATATATGTATTACTGGGTTTAGGGTTCCATCAACAGTCATTTACTTGCAATAAAAAAGTGGTAAACTATACCTTAGAAAGCTTTATTAAGTATCTGCTATTTAAAGCAACGATACACACTGGATTTTCTGTAACATGTTTTTATTTTATTTATTTGTTGCAGCTTCAAGGGAACAGTGATTGAAGGTTGACCAGAAGTGTCCTGTAATTCCTTCAGACTCCACATAAAGAATAGACAAATTAGTCAAGATTAATCAATGACAGGTTATTAGTGCAATCATTTTCCTGGAATTCATGAATATTAATAAGACTTATTCTTCACGACTCCCCTTTGGTCCCACTTTCAACTAATTACGCAGTTGTAGTGGAAAATATCCATACTTGATTTAGGCAGAATGCTTTTCAACCCCTTGTTTAATGCCTAGTACAAGGTGAAGGAACCAATTAAACTGCACAGTCCAGCCTTTATCTCTGCAAACCTCAATTTGGTCTAAGAAATGCTTCTTAGCATTGTCTTCATTTTTACCAACAGTCAGAGAATCCCGAATATATTCAATGTCCTCTTTACTAGTCAGCTGAGGCATGCCCGTCATTAGCATCATTGAGAACAAGATAATCATGAGATTTGTGTGATGTCGCAGAGCCAAATAAGCTTTTACACATACTTCCTAAAAAGAAACAAATTGCACATAAAGTTGCCATTACTAACTTGTTGGGATTTAATTATTTAATTATCATGATAATTATATATATATAATTATATATATATATATATATATATATATATATATATATACACACTGCATTATTTCAAATTATTTTCACAAAATAAAGCTACGCTAAGTTAACCATGCACACAAACTATATTTTATCTATTGTTATATGAATGTAACATTTTAGGACACATTCGCTTTAATATAAAATACTGAATTCATTCAGACATATAATCATAAAGAATGTGAATTACTTAGTGGTGGCCCATTCATTTTAATGTTTTTAATGTGTCTGATATGGCTTGTGACATCTAAAAAGAAATGCCACATAAACATAGACAAGTTACATCTGTACAGGCATTGTAAGAATCCAAAGGACCAGATTCAGACTTACACTCTCAAAACTTACACTCATGACCCATACTCTCATGGTCAAACCATGTTGAATTGCAGGGGAGGTAAAATGAATGATAGTGTAAATCTGAATTTGGCCCTATGTGATTAATAATGTTCTTTCTCATATATAATTGTGTTAAGGTGATATGTTCCTCAAACCTACATTGATCACATACCTGAAATTTAAGAAAATATTCACTTGTTTTCTTTCCAGAGGTTCCCATGACATGCAGGAAATCCGGAGTTAAGACAAATGGTACTCGTTCCTTGTTAATTCCCAGGAAGCTTTTGTAGTTGCCAAGAATGTGTCCAAAATCAATGTGAAACAGGTTACCTTCAATAAAACAATGGAGAAGATATCAGAACAGCATGCATTTACAATTCTGGTTTTTTGTTTGTTGTTTGTTTACTAAACTACACAATCAGGTAGTTACAATGCTTCAATTATTCAGTTCTTCAGTCACGGNGTGTCACATTGGTAGTGTATTTATAGAATTTTTTTCACTGTATGAATAATTTTTACTGCATCTCAATATGTGCTTTCCTATTAATTTGACCTGAACGAATGCAGTGAACGCCCATAAAATACACTCTTTTTCAACCTGTCATATCATTCAAATGATCTCCCAAAATGCGTTCATCCACCTCCCCCATTAATTATTGTAGAAGCCGCTACGTAAACCACAGGTGTATGTGTGCAGACATTTGATGACACAACTGTGCATTTGTATTGTGATTTTGTAGTTTTGCATTTTAAAATCAAATATTTAAAATACAATTACCCTGATAACAGTGAGATGCTGTATTATGTCATACAACACATGTTCATTTCATGTACTTCTATTTTATTTATTCTATGTTTGTATTGCTGTGTTCTGCTTTGGTATAATAAATGTTTTAATGACATCTAAAGAAACGCTAAAGAGAACATTCTAGTCTTCAGTCTAATTCATTTTCATTTCCCATGTCAGTGAGCCATTATGAATTCTTAAATATTTTAGTAGAGATTAAATCATTAATGTAATTCTCTGTTGGAAGACAAAAATTAGGCAGAATCAGTACATGCTCCCTTAAAAATACAAACAATTTCATGTCAGGGACGATAGTGGTTTTCTTTATNTGTTTTGGTAAAAGATGATAAAAACACACGTCTAGACATAACAATGTTAATGTAAAATGTAATTAATTAAGTCTTACCTGTTTCCGTTACCATTATATTGTCATTATGTCTGTCCCCAATTCCAAGCACAAAGGTTGCAACACAGTATCCAGCACAGGAAAAAACAAACCTCTCCACCGCTGCACTCAGCTATAGAACAATATGAGTATGAATTACCAATCTCTTAAGGCTTTCATTTTTATTCATAAAAGGTTATTGTTAGCACCTGGTATAGGACCTGGTATAAACTGTAGGTTATGTATTATACATTTGGATACTACATTTGAGGAATTGAACTTGCAGTGCCGCCATCATAAATAGTGATCCCCCTCCCCCCACATATAATGTCATGATGTCTTGTCAGGCCATGGAGGAGCTCACTCAGATGCCAGTACTAGTGTGCAGNAGCAGCAGAGGGAATTCTGACAAAAAAGTTGGCTGAATAGATAGCACTCATGCCTAACAGTACTGAGGTTGTGAGTTTGATTCCTGGACAAGACCTAATTTGTGTGGAGTTTGTATATTCTCTGTGTGTCTGCTTTGGTTTCCTACCAAACCCCCCAAAAATGCNGGTAGGTTAACTGGCTTTACATAGTCTCTAGTGTATGTGTAATAATGTTTCAATGCCCAATCTCCTTTAGAATATAAGCCTGCAGACAAGTGCTAAATGTTGGTTGTACACATCTTTTAAACTTTTTAATAGTTTTTAATGGTAAACAGATAGAAGATAACAATCACAGAGCTGCTGTAGTGCAGTGTAATATGAATGAATTGTCATGCTTATTTTAACTTTCAGATGTTTACAATTGTTACATTTATATAGTGTGAAAACAGCTTTAGTCATTTGAAGAATGTATAGTGTGATAAATTAGAGGGTAACCAAAACATTTCTGTAAACCTTGAAACTAAATCTGCATGAAGATATTCAAAATGTAGATGTTGTAGATGATTTGGAAAATTGTAGTAATGTGTAGACAAATCAGGCATTTTGATTTTGATGACCTGTTTCATACTCACACATCAAACATCCAAGTGTGATTCTAATTATGTAGATTAAAATGTGCATACTGGTGTAACTGAACGATAGAATAAAAATAAGTATTATGGCTTCTAAATATGGATGTTTGAATATTAGGTTGCACACGGCAAAACATGGGCTAGGAAAAGAGGAGTAACCCAAAATATTAACAACTGGCTAGTTCGTCTGACATATATACTTCTCAAAAGAAGTGTGACCTAAAAATAAATGTTTGGCATACCATTGCAGGGCTGGTGATACCATTACATGATCGCCTATAGCGATGTGCCCGGGTGGAAAAGCGGGCGGGGGAGGCCGATAGCACCCCTTCACTCCCTCCATTTACATGCCAGGTTATATCATAACCTAATATCATATATCATAACCTGGCATTTAAATAATAGAACAAAGACGTCCACTCTCCTACNTGAACCTATTATCATATATCATAACCTGGCATTTAAATAATAGAATGATGACGTCCACTCTCCTACGTGAACCTATTTCATATATCATAACCTGGCATTTGAATAATAGAACGGTGATGTCCCCTCTCCTATGACAACTGGACCAGGAAGGGGGAAGTGCTAGGTC
This sequence comes from Platyplectrum ornatum, assembly GCA_016617825.1. NCBI lineage: Eukaryota > Metazoa > Chordata > Amphibia > Anura > Limnodynastidae > Platyplectrum > Platyplectrum ornatum. The sequence goes on from JABWIB010004606.1 coordinate 31,686, forward strand.
ACGTCTAGAGTGACCAGAGACCTAGCACTGTATTGATTTACTGAGGCAAGCTACTCTTTTGTTAAGTGTTAAACATTAACTCAAAAACATAAAATACTTTCACTTTTTACATTCTATAGGCACATCCAACCCACCGTAATGTATGGACAAAAGGTCAAAAAGTTTTTGGAGACCATCCAATATGTCANAATGTGGTACTATTAACAGTGTATAAGCTAGTAGTAAGTGACTGTATTATATACCTTTTCTTCAATTGGACATTTTTCCTTTAACCACTGACTAAGAACCTCATCTTTAAATGCACCAGTATTACCAACTGTGCTTTGCTGTATTTGGGCAATGGTTGTGGCATCTTTCACAATTTCAATCATTCCTACAAAATAACAAGAGGACATTATTTAATTAAAAAAAAAAAACCATGGCAATTTTCTTTGACATGCCTTAAACCAGTTTTGATATGCAACTTAATGAGAAACCTAAATGTTAGGTTTATTGCCAAGTATTTTGTATATTTATGTATTTATTTATTGATTATTAAATAATATATATTATATAATACGAATAAGTAACAAATAACTAACAGCAATTTAGAATAACAAAATTATTGCAGAATTGGGCTAAATATCATTCTGGTGTGTGGAGAAGTACAACTGAAAAAAACTGCGTCAAAACACCAATTAAATGCATCATAATCTGATCGACCCGAATTCTGGATCTATATTGTACCCTGAGCGCTGCAGAACACAAGACATTGAAGTAAAGATGAAAATTATATATAGTCAATGAGAGCCACAGCCATCCCGTGCTGGAGAGGTGAGTATACAGCTTGTAAAGTTCTAGTTTTGGTTGTAAAGTGTAGGGATATTACTTCACATTGACATTGGGGTGAATATTTAAATATACAGATCCATATCCCATATATAATCGAGTATATACAGGGAGACAATAGAGACATATAGGGGAAGATCTATAGAAGCTGGATATAGAGACCAGAGTCAATGCAATCCTATGAGGGTAATGATCCATCAGTGACATGAGTGACATGAGCCTTTCGCAGTGGTGATAGACAGACATACTGGGGGATCAGCTTATACTCAAGTCAATAAGTTATCCTAGTTTTTTTTAGGTGAAATTACGGTACCTTGGCTTATATTCGGGTTGGCTTATACTCGAGTATATACGGTAACAAGTAGCTATCTGCGTATAAAACGTTTACAAAGTATAGTTCAATAGTTCATAGAATCTGACATAATCACATACTTTCCAATAACTGGAGTTGTACATGTTCAAAAATAAATATTAGCATAGTGTGTACCTATCTTAAACAGAATCAAAGTTGGAAAATTGGATAAAGATTTGTCAATATCTCACCGATTTTGTTTCCAGTGGAGATGCAACCATAGGGCAATAAACAGAGGTCTAAGGATTCAGCTTCCCATATTGAATCCATAATTCGAAGGATCTGAATAGATTCATAAAAGTAATTAGCAGATTTTACTTAGAAAATATAAAATCCAAGGCAAAAGGTAAACACTTTAATGGGGTTTGCGTTCATGGAAATGCATTACTCTATGCACTACATTCAAGTTACCCTGGGCCTCATTTACATTTACAGTGTTTTATACAGATTGTGATTTGGAATATATAGGCCTTGGCTAAACCAGCTTGAACTATGGTTAAAGGCAAATTTTGTGCAAACAGAATTAGATTTGAAGGTTGAAGTTTGGCAGAACTCTAAACTCTAAGGGGCTGATTTAATTTGCGTGATATTTTCTCCCTTGCGCTGTTTGCGTCTTTTTAGCTCACGTTTCACAGAGCCGCATATAAAATGACTCGATGTGTGGTGTGCCGTAATAGAAGGGAAAAAGCGAATGACCAGCTTTTTCCCGTATTCGCAGCACATTGAATCGGACCCTAAGATAAGTAATATAGACTTTAAACCTTTGGTACCAGAGTTTGAAACTAACAGATGAAAGGTCTAAATAACAGTGTAAAAGTAACACTGGTCAGTATTAATAAGTGCAATAGCTCTAGGCTAACAGGCTTTCTCCTCAGGTAGATCACCACTGTGGTGTATGGCGTGGTGTATAGACCCTACAATGGTCCATTGGTATTCTCCTGAATGCAAAGAATAAAATAAATTGTACTTCCACTGAAATTCAACATTGATTTGCCAAGTGTAATTTATCTCGCTTATTTTCAAACTCTGCAAGGTGGTTTCCAGTATACTTCCTGTATTCCCCTGACACTACAAAATGGTTTGTCCAATTGTGCATTTGCACCTGTTATTTCCGATCTTAACTAACTCTGGATTAGAGCTGAATTTCAAAAGTTACATGTGTACTTGTATTTTGACCGATAAAAAACACATACTGTACCTGCAAAATGAGCATATCTTGGCGTAGATCATCTCCGTGCTTAAATATTATTCCAATCGTTTCGTTTGATAGAGCAGTGGCATCAGCACATTTAAACTCTAGCCACAGGGGTTTCTTTTTTGAAGCCATAACTTTGCACTTTTCCACCTTTGCAAACAAACAGAACAATATAAAATCTAATATTTCATATATTTAGTATTTCATTTTCTTTGCCCTTGTCATTTTTAAACCAGCTACTTTCTGTTGTTACCTGCTAAGCCTAAAATTATGACACACAGTCTATAAATGAATGATAATGTGTGGGTGAAAGTGATGATTCATGTCTTTTCTTCACATGTTGACAGAATAAGTCATAAACAGAAACGATAACTAAATACAACACAACAGTTATTGTCCCTTCTCTTTTTGATGATGATAATGCAGATAACCCCCCCCCCCCCACACACAAAAAAATCTAATAATATTAATGGGCTGGATCTAGATCTCCTAGTTACACATTTGAATGAGTAGTCACATTGGCGTATACATATTAGAACACATTAAGACCGATTCTGGATTCGGAATCCTTTTCAATGATGGAGGAGGTTGACCCGCCATGTGTAGAGGGTCTGTGGGGGGCATATTTCAATTGTAACATACGGGCTTGACAAAAGCAATAATTCCCTGTTATCTCTGTAACAACTGTTTTACATAGGGCATAAATACTAAGGTAGGATCCAGGGTACAAAAATGCTGCAGTATTGTAACATTTATTTTACTGCAGGGAATACTGTTCACAGAATGTATTTAATCCATAAGCCTGGAATACCGCATTGTATGTAAGGCCTTTGCAAAGCCCGTAGTGTACGATTTAAATCTCATTTGCATGGCATGTGGGCCTGTCCCGTGTGAGGCTGCTTGCGGAAGCTCTTGTATTGTGCATGCAGAGTACAAGCAGAATAGGGGACTTATATAGTATACATGATGCACATAAATCTCTTACCATTTTCTCAACCATTCTCTTTCCACTTTATAACTTGTATGACTTTATGACTATTACTAAAACACGTTCACACTGCACAATCCTTGAGCAGATCTCCTGACCTCCTGTGTCATGATTCTATGGTTGGCATAAGGCCAGGTGCATTCTTAATGCAAACCATCCTAAAGGGCCACTCACTTCCCAATGAGTCATAAACAGTTTTGTGTTATATAGTTTGCTTGAAATGAACGCTTATAATGTCCTGTCACTGTAAAAAAAAAAACTGTTACTTAAGTATATGTAATACATCAACAATTCATAACAAAGTTGATCACCCACAAAATCACCAAGCAATTATGTTGACTTACAACCAAGGTGCCCGCTCTAAGCCCAGGGTCATAGGGCACTCTAAAGCTCTCTGGCAGAACGGATCCCTGAAGTTTTTCAAGCTTTTGTCGCAACAGAGTAATAACTGAGAAATAAATATAAATTCATCAGTCACACACCAACGCAATTAAAAAGAGCAGATATATACTACATATGTAATAATATTTATATTCTGTTTTAGGAGTTNCATTAAAACATTCATCATACCAATATACCTCCATTATTATACCAATGTTTCTCCAGTCTTTAACTGTCTAGTGTTGGTAGGACCCCTCCACGAAGGTATCCCATACCATCACTTTTTTCAACTGATTTAATTAAAAAGATATAAATCTCCATTTACTTCTATTATTTTCTATGTTTCCATAACACCGTTTGTAAATGTCCATAACACCACCTCTACACTTCCACTTTGACCAATGCTTCAAAGTATAACACATACTGATGGATTAGTAAAATAGGTAGTTACAGCACTATACTGTATGCATTAAAATGGTCTGGACAGGTCATTTACCTTGTGAAGTTACATCATACTTCTCCGCAGAGACAGATTTGATATCCATAGTGACCTTATGTAGAACCTCAGTGACTTGAACCTGCTTCATGAAATCATTGAGCATTGAGGTGCCGCAGCCTCTCAGGTAAGATTCCAGGATGACAGCGAAGCGCTGCTGATAATGCTTTGATTGAGCAATCTCACTTCTTAGAAACCAAAATAAGAAGTGACCAATTCGTTTACTCTGCAAATGAATGAGGGATGAAACATGAATAATTACAGTAATCAAGTTCCTATTAAATTAAAACATGCAGCATATATTTTACTTCTACTGGAATTATAAAGTGTTTCTATCAATATTATTAAATAGTTTTGAATTAGTTATATTTTATTTCCTTGTTTAACCCACTGATATGACAAGTAAATTAATATATGATTTAAGCTTTTTTTT
>JABWIB010004607.1:41538-53817 GCA_016617825.1 Platyplectrum ornatum
TGAGTACGTCGAAATTTCTATTTCCCCTTTGACCTTTGCACTACACCAGTGAGTCTTTAATAATCGCTAAGCTGTATGAAAGCAAAGTCAGTTCACATTTATTACAGTCATATATGTATTGGTTTCCTTGACGATGTGCACTTTGAACTTTTAGATTTTGCAAAAGCAACCTACGGCACTTCAGGTGTTGTGAAACTATATGTCCCATGATGCTTTGCCCGGTATCCACTATGCCTGTGCAGTTACAGCATGCTGGTAGTCTAGTTCTACATAGAGGGGGTGGTATGATGGGGTAAAGCAATCCTCAAGTGAAGGGGAAGGCAACCTGCGGCTCTCCTGGTATTGTCAAACTACAAGTCCCATGTAACATGCTTTGTTACACAACACCTAGAGAGCCAAAGGTTGCCAATCCCTGGCCTAGGCTATTGGAGAATGCTGGCAGTTGTAGTTTCACAATATTTGCCTATTCTATATTAATGATTTAGTAATGAGCATGTGTTTACATTTTACACTTAAAAATGTATAAATTTGCAAAATAAATTTGCAATCTGACCCTGAAAATTACATACATACGTACATTTCAAATGTGAAATGTATTTGTTTATTTGGCTCATGTTATGAAATTAAATTGTGTAGCGACAGGAGGCAACACATGAAATGTCCATACATAAATCTATATAGAGCTGAGCTAGATTCCTGCTGCTTCACATACCCTGTATACTGCTGATTATTAAAGTGTAGAAATGTAATAGATGGACTTTCCACTATTGTAGATATTCATTTGTGTCTCGCAATGTAACTATTTATCTTTTCTAGATAGAAGATGCATTTCCATAAATATCTCCAGCTTGCAAAAGACCTATAGTTTGAATGCGCAGCCAGACTGTAATTAAAAGTGTACACTAATAAAGTGACATATACTGAAGTATTGCGTATGTTAAATATAAATAAAGTAAGGGTAAACCTGTAATTTGACACCATTTAAAATGTGATTCTGCTTATTTGAGCGTGTCTTCCAATAATAAATGCTATTTATTATATTGTTTACGGTAATTTCCATCTAGCTGGGAACATTTAATGAAATTCCATCTCCTATGATTTACAATTTGCAGCCATAAATAATAGCCCCCTGGTTTTATTAGAAGGAACCATATTTAATGGATTCTGTTGTTAATGTGATAAACATTAAATATGACATAAGTGGATTATACAGTAGATTTTTTTTTTTCGTAATATAAGATGCAGTTGTGTGCACACACCCCAACCCATGCTGGGATGCCCTGCATCGCCCTTCGATCACAAGGTGGCAAATATCTATATATGGCCGCCTATGTATTTATTTTTAATAGACATTATATTATCCTTTAAACTATTCAGTTAACAATACAGAGTCCCAGGAAAAACTTTTTTTGATAATAAAAGTTAGAAAAGGAAGATCAGAAGATCAGAGAGTGTCCGGTGGNCATTTGTCTACTCTAGAGGAAGAGAAGGGTGAAAAAAAGACGAATAATGGAGTAAATAACGGTAGAGGAAAAAAGAAAAGAGTGAGAGAAGAGAGAGAAAACAGGAGTCATCAAAATGGATCCCTATTTCTATAATNAATACTCTGCTAGCATGAATTTACTTACCTTTATAGTGATATATATTGTCCAACTGCCCAACTGCCTAAATTGCCTAATGATCGCATTGGCCCAAAGGAGGTAAAAATGATCTTTAGTGTGTACAATATATGCAGCACCTTCATGGTATACAGGAGGCAGGTGTTTTCACTGTATTTAAGGACCTAGGTTCTAATCCTGATTTATTTTGATTGGTCTGCAATTTTTATGCACCTAAGTTCAGAGCGCTTTTTCAATGCACTCCTACCCACTGCATCCCTCCTATGGATGGAAATGTTGAGAAACCTACCTTAACCCATCAAGACACAAATCCGTACACATGCCCCACATATGCAACTATGGTAACGCCGAATGGAACTCCTGGATCAGCCGGTTTTATTAGATAAGGATCAGCCATCGAATGTCATTGGGGATTCTTGTAATATATAATATATAATCTACATTGGGGTAATAGAGAAATTTGACATCATGACATAATAGACCATGATGTGTTTTAAAACTTCATACATCAACTTCCTGTCTGAGCATTTGTTAGCATGATGTTGCTTTATCTACATATATTGTATTGTATGGAATCTTGGATTAGAACTTATTGCAACTCGTTTCACAGCTGCTGACTGTTGGAGAAACAAGCCTTCAATCACGACTTGTGATGTGCAGTGGTGTAGTCTGCGAGATGCACGCTAGCTGACAAGTGTATTTTATTGACTACCTCAGTTTGTCTCTCACTTTTTATGAACGTGATGAATTTATAAATCCCTCCGTTTCTATAAGTAGGAATTGGTGTGGTAGTTGATGTGAGACATCATTTATTTGACAAGGAAATATGTGACTATGTCATGAATCTTCATTTAATTGAAAGCGTATGAGTTTTAAACAATGGATTGAGATATATTTTCATCTAAAATGTCACATTTTTGTTGTTTAACTTATTTGCCTAAAAGGTCCATTTATCAAGTCTGCTGGAGTGGTGCAGTCTATGGCAGCTCACACATTGCGTCATCTTTTATTCTCTTATGGAGATTTGCATTCCTNGGGTAAGGATATTTCTGCATATATAGGGACCTCTGGGTTTGATTTGCAGTAATTTATTTAATTACTCAGAAGCCTGGTTTCATTTGCCCACTATGAAGACTTATCCAGTCACTAAAAGAAAGAAAAAGCCAAAAACTCCAGAGATCCTACTTGGATAATAATAAGTCCTANAAATGACTTATTATTTGAACTTAGACAAAAAAAAGTTTGTGGGTTTTTTATTTTTGGAGTAAAAAAAAGCAGCACAGGTCCAACAAACTCAGACCCTACTGTATAATGTAATTCATTTCCCTCGCCCACCTAGTGTAATTAAGATGGGCAGGGGAGAAGAACCGGGCTAGCGGGCAGATCATCTATCGCACAGAACATTGCTAGTAATTCCATCCACTAACATCTAGAACATGCTATGAAACTAACCCAACTTTCGTGGTGCGTGTGGAAGTCGGGTGACAAATTGAATCCGGTCTCTTGTACAAACTATTCTTTGGGCTGGACATCTCATCTGTCTATAATTCAAAAACAATTTTCACCCAAATTTTCTTTCTCTCTCTCTCTCGCTCCCTCTCTGTCTTTCTGTCTCTCTTGGTCTCTCTGTATCTCTCTCTTGGTCTCTTTGTATCTCCCTCTGTATCTCTCTCTTGATCTCTTTCTCTTGCTCTCCCTCCCTCTCTCTTTCTCTCCCCATCTCTCTATTGCTCTCTCTGTATCTCTCTATTGATCTCTCTCTCTCTTGCTCTCTCTGTATCTCTCTCTTGATCTCTCTCTTGCTCTCTCTTATCTAAATCTTGATCTCTCTCTCTCTCTCTCTCTTGCTCTCCCATTCTCTTCTCTCTTTCTTCCCCTCTCTGTCTTGCTCTCTCTGTATCTCTCTCTTGCTCTCTCTGTATCTCTTCATCTCTCTCTCTTGCTCTCTCTTATTTCAAGCTTGATCTCTCTCTCTTGCTCTCCCACTCTCTTGCTCTCTTTCTCCCCCTCTCTGTTTTGCTCTCTCTGTATCTCTCTTTTGCTCTCTCTGTATCTCTCTCTTGATCTCTCTCTCTTGTTCTCCCTCTCTCTTGCTCTCTTTCTCCCCCTCTCTCTCTTGCTCTCTCTGTATCTCTCTCTTGCTCTCTCTGTATCTCTCTCTCTTGTTCTCCCTCCCTCTTTCTCCCCCTCTCTCTCTCTTGCTCTCTCTGTATCTTTTTCTTTCTCTATCTCTTGATCTCTCTCTCTTGCTCTCTATCCCTCTCTCTATCTGTATCTCCCCCTCTCTCTCTTGTTTTCTCCCTCTCTCTTGCTCTCTTTGTATCTCTTCTCTTGATCTCTCTCTCTCTTGCTTTCTCTTCTCCTCACTCTGTCTCTCTCTCTCTCTTGCTCTCCCCCCTCTCTCTGTCTGTCTGTCTCTCTCTCTTGCTCTCCCTCCTCTCTCTGTCTCTCTCACTCTCTCTGTTGACCATAAAGAGAAGTCATAACTTGAGAAAGAGTGCCACCTACTGAAAGGTGCAGCTGTTCTGGTAGACTTCTGCATTAACCATTGACTATAACAGGCTGCACTTATCACAAGCACTTAGAAAGCATGTTGGTAAGTTCTTACTTTTAATTCCATAATAAATTATTAACTTTATCTTCAAGAGCATGTGCGAAGTTCCTTGCACCGTCACTTCATCTATGTGACTGACTAATTTGAGGATTTAGATTATTGTAAGCCCAATATTTTGTCATAAAACAACTTTTCTTCATCTTAAGAATTAATTTTTGAAAAATGTAAGTATACTGTACTTTATCAAAAATAAACGTCCGCACAGAAAGCTGGATCTTTTCCATTATCATCAATGGTAGATTACCCATTCCAGTTGTTAAGCTGGGTACACTCTAGTCCAATTATATTCCAACTCTGTTCTTAGATACAAAACCTGATTTTGATTATTACAGCAAACCTCTGACCATTTTTTCAATGCTCAACAGATTACCCATAAAGACAATGCTAAATGACTNTCTAATGATTTTTGAGCATACACACTTATCCAATGTCTCACCAACAGGATGAGCAGAGGTCAGATTGGGTGGGAATTTGGCCCAGCTTTAGTCATTTAGGGATCCATTTACAAAGACACCATAACCATTAATATGAAAATGGACTTTACCACCTGAAATCAAAGTTTTAAATATGTACAAACCCTCGGAACACACTTCAAAATCTTCTTAACTGCAAGGTAAGGTTTTCTAAAATTCCATGTGTTACATGTATTTGCATTGCCCAAAATATACTGTATATATATATATATATATATATATACATATATATATATATATATATATATATATATATATATATTTCTATTCTTACTGCATCAGGAAAAATCCACTATGATTTGTAAACCGATGAATGCCTAAATATGATTGTGATGTGACTTTTTACAGTCAATTAGTCCTTCGTCTGTCAATTGCAGGTCCATATAGCAGTAGTTTGTTTTTTGGCCTGTTGTTTTGTTATATAACAAACCCTTAAATAAAATTNGCATTTGTATATTGAATTATCAAACACTATTGGCTATATTTGACACCATTTCTATTTTCACAAGTGCAACGAAGTCCATTTCTCTATCATTCGCTTTCACATTTGTCTTCCACACCATGAAAAAAGTGCCTACAATCTCATGCTGTGCTTCTAGATTGCCTCAGTAAAAAAAAAAGTACACAGCCATATATTAAATGTTAGTCGAAATATGTATGATATTGTTTACTGCATCTTGCTAAAGAAATATCATTTCACGCTGATAGTATTTCAGAGAAAATGCTGTTTCTACTTGGGATGTTATAAAAGAGATTGATGACCTGCCTGCGGGCTAAAAGATGTTTTTAAATTTTTTTGGTCTCATAAAATTACTTGAAACTCAATTCCGATTTGTTCATTGTATTGGCTGCTACTGCTGCATTGACCGATAAATCATTCAGAAAAACACTACCTCGCTCTCTTTCTTTCTTTTTTTTTTTAACTAAATCGCTCTTGAATATATTAATCCGTTAAGTCTATTTGAACTCCCATGCGCCTGTATTGAGCTCAGTGATATAGTAGCTCCAAGTCTTGAACCCCTGATAATCTATGTAGCAAAATCTATGTGTAAAATATTAAATTAAAATAAAGTAAAAATATNAATTAAAATATTCTTGCATATGTGCCTCCATACAGAACCTTAAGTAGAACTTTACATATATGAGGCTAGACTGAATAATACTGTGACACGCGGAAAATCAAGGGTTAATGGCACTATGAACAAGGTCAAGAGTTGAGAGAGTTGACACAGTTGTCTAGGTTGGTGTACACGGGAGTCCTCTGGTTGGTTAATGATGTCATCTGNGGGGGTTAAAAGAGAGAGATATTTGGTGGAAAAAAGAGGAAAGATACAGAGGGACAGAAAGGAAGTGCAGGAGGGAGACACATATGTGCCGGAGAACCTGTGAGGATGTTGGAGGTGGAAGGAGAGCATGGTTGGAGGGGGTGTATTACACCAGAACCACCGATGCTGCATCAAGCAGATGTTCTTGAGATTGAGGAGATGGAGCAAGATGGGCCAAGTAAGGAGGGGACACTGAGAGCTTGTCCCCTTTTTTAGGGTATTTTTATTTTAATTTTTTTATAAACAAACGAACATCGTGATCAATCGGGAAATCCGATTGATCACGATGTTCGTTTGTTTAGGTTTCCCTGCGTTTAGTCGCCGTCGGGAGCTTTTGGTCATGGCCATACACGGGCCGAATTTCGTTCCGAGCTCACGATATTCCNAGCTCGGAACGAAATTCGCCCCGTGTATGGCCACTTTTTCTCTATTCTTTAATCAATACTTTAGCAAGAGATCTACAGCGCTGCAGCTGCTCAAATCACTGTATTTCTTGTTATTTTGGTAAAAGTATTGTTTACTCTAATGACCATGACACTAAGATTGTCATCGTCATACAACTTCTCTGACACATTTACATGCTGACTAATCCTCAAGGGCGTTGAAAGGGATACAAATTACCTGGGCCCAGGACTGTCGGAGGGCCTGCACTTTTGTTGATTTCCTTTTTTTTATTCTTGGTTCACAGTGACCATCTTCCATCTGTACAGGTTCCCCATTGCCTTGTAGAAGCAGCAGAAAGTCTAGCCGCTTTCAGCCAGGACTTGCAGAAACCCCCAGTGTCAGCATCATTCACAACAGAGAGTGTTGCAGAGAAAAGAAGCAAAGGGAAGACTGCAAAGGTAAGTCAAGTATTTTAAGCACATTAAAGGGATAGATTTGAGATTTGGATAGCTGGAGACACACAAAGGGACAAATNGGAACGGTAGAGGCTTTGGTGTGGAAGCACCACCTTTACTAGCTTATTTTTAAAAAATCAGCTACGGGGGGGGGGGGCACAATTCCTCTAGGTGGCCTTGCAAAATCCTTTATGTTGTAGTCTTTGCTTTACTTTCATCTCTTATCTTGCACAAAATGAGACTCCAATAAGCAGTTATATTAGGAAATAAATATGCCTTCCAACAAAAATCTATGAGGTACAAAGGACCATTTATTTTACCATTTTNACTATTTTTTTCTTATAACGACATTGAAAGTCATATCTTACACCATATATATGGAAAGTTCTGAACCTAGATCCGATCTCATGTTTTTTTGTATTCCAGTCCTTACACATTTCCCCACTATTGTATTGAATCATTTAAATATAGTGAATTTACAACACAAACCCAATTTGGCAAACTACATGGAAATGCATTTTCCTGGTTTTACTACAAAATAATGCATTTTATTGATTTACAAAATTTGATTAAGATATGTCGCATGTATTATTTTCCATCTAGATTTNCTCTTCCTTTGAGATCTCTAATGGCTGCTGCTTAACATTTATTGATAACTCTGTTTCCTGAATACAGATGCCACAGTTTATGGAACTCATTGACAGAGCAATCATATTGCGAGGCACACCAGGCTTATGTAGTAACAGCTGCTGTAGTCATACACGCTGCTGACATCCACCGGGAAAGTGTGTTTGCAGCTATCTGGGGTACAGGAGAAATGAAAGGTGCAATAAAGCATAGACTAACGTTTTGAAAACCCCTGCAACTCGAATAACTTTATTGCAAATCACAAGTAGTTTGATCTCTGGCCAGTACTTAAATGTTAATTATTGGACTAATTGCACAGACCATGTTCATTTTCTGCTTTAATCCTTTTGTAATTAGCTTCTGTGGTCAATAACAAGCCTATACTTCCATTAAAAAGGCCATCAATCTTAAGGCAGTTGTGGAGCAAAAATGACCACATTTTATGCATAGTTTTTTTTATTGCATCTATAGGATTGTTCTATATTTATTATTATAGTCTAAGGTTAATGTCAGAGACATTCATACGCAGCCAATGAAATAATAGAAAGAGCCATTTAGGGAAAGAGAATACACATTGAATATTATAATATTATCGAAATTGGAAATAGTGCAGGAANGTACTTTTTGCCCTCATTCTACAGTAAAGCATCCAAATGCCTTTTTAAAACTTATATGATACCTATAAGATTATATGATCTATCTCTGATGGTGCCACCACATATACAGTAGATGATGATGTTCCACAATATACATTACATTTTATGTGTCCATGCACGGCTGTACTTGCTTACTGATCCANAACTGTAGCTGTGTTCTGTTTGCTTTTAAAATTTGTGGACCCATTCAGACATAAGAACGGCAGCAGACTGAAGCATGAGCGTGTGTGGAATCACACTGCACATGCTCAAAANAAGGAGTTACGCATCGGAATGCTAAACATACGTAACTGTTTTCTAAATGCTCAGCTGTCCTGTGCAGCGTGACTTCTTGCATTGCAAAGTTAGACCTGGGACCAGATCCAGAGTACTAAGCGGCAGCAGTGAGTGGCCCCAAGCTCCAGTCTATCCAGAGAAACCTCTGGATAGGACGCAGGAAAAATGGCAGCCTTTTACTTGCTTGTCGGAGCCGTGTGTGAATAGGCTACGGCTTCTACAGTTGCCGTCTTCTTATTGCTTTGTTTCCCAGCATGTAGATTTTTTTTTTTATCAATAGAAACAAATAAAAAGATACATTAAATAAAAAACAAAGCACTTTATTTTTTAAAACAAAATTAGATTTATTAAACTAAAAATAAAAACATGNTATTATCTATGGGAAAATGACCTGCACCTCTGAGATGGTGCAAGCGTACGGTGAAAGCAGAGGACTCATCCCTTGCTACAGCACATATTTAAGTGATAGACTGTCTGATGCGCAAGCAGGTGAATGGGCACCGGTGCGCCCATCTGTCCTTGTGTGATGCTGATCACGTATTTGCCTGTGATGAGTGGGTCTGGATCAGCTCCCTGGTTGACGGGGGAAGGGGCATTTAAACTGTACAGTGTGTGCTGGCCTGAGGGATTCAGGTNACTACAACAACCTTACACATATATGCGTAGTAGCACTTAAAGTGAAGTTCAGAACTCATANGTGAGCAATTTTCTGACTGTTCAAGTTGTAAGCAAAATTTGTGAGCAAAAATNNGTGTGAAATGGGTAATACAGAAGTNTGGAACNGCTCCTTTATTATTTGTGTTATTTTTTTATGAACAGACCAAATATCCTCACTGACACTATGTCAAAGAAATGTAAAAAGCAGAGGAAGTGTTTTGTGCTTGCTTTTCCTATTAACTGTCTGGGCTTTGCATATTTTCCTTTTGAAGGTAATAATAATAAAATATATAACGGTAAGAAGAAAAAAGCAGAGGAAACAATGAAATTATATATTAGTTCCTTTCTATAATGCTACGCGGCTGTTTTATCTGTAAGACGAAATTCCCATGAGATAACCTGGAAGTGAAATGTTGCGTTCTGACAAGAGTCCAGCAAAATAGACTCATAAAGCAAAAGCCAACCCCAATAGCCCGGCAAGTTAAAGAGAGTGCCAAAACACCAGATGCTCGCTAAGAAGTACAGTATATCTTCAGTGTTTGGCACTGGGGTCTTACAATGAACATCCATCCCCAGCGTGTAGGCGATGTGATTGCTCTTTTGCTGTACTAACAGAATGGAGGTCAAAAAAAAAAGAAAAGAAAATTGATTTTTTACTTTTATCTGAACATAAAACAGATTTGACCTGATAGGTATTGACTGGCTTAAGGATATGCTGGATAAAATGTACCTTCTACGTTTTATTATTATGATTTTAAATGCAGATGTAACATTGGTCTATTGTAAAGTATGAAATGCGCTTTGTCTCAGATTCTTCCTGTTGTTTAAATGTGCTCTGGTGAGCCACTGTCAGGCTGATGACTGAGCTCAGCCTTGTAAGTCCCAGCAACCAACTAAATCCAGGACAAAGCATTATTTTAAACATACCCAGAAGCCTTTTTGGTGCAGCTAAGGTGTCAGTGCTGTAATTATGCTAAACACTATACAAATNCACTGATTTAACTGAGACATTTTGATCACATGGCCATTTTAACCAAATAATGGTTGTTGTCATTGGACTGGATCCAGATTTACTATAAAGGGCCCATGACCAAATATTGCCACTTCTGATAAGCGGGGCATATGAGGGTGCCACATTAACATGACAGACCTGTGATTGGTTCAAATATTTACCTGTCAACTGTGTGTATGTATGCTGATGTATGGGTCTGAATTTGACTCACGTGTATGAACACCCCATTACAATTTATAAGTCCGTCCAGGCAATAGCAGTGAGTTGCGTTCAGTTCTGGATAACCATACACATTCGTTCCTGGCCATCAGACGTTCATCCCTCTTTGTATTAAGGTATATAAATATTTTTTCATGTACCTGGTTGTGCAGGTTACAGGAGANTGTTAGGTGGCATCCTTAACTAAAGTGTAGGGAAATATACCGAATACGTAACCCCGTACTACCAGTGGATGGAACTCGGAATGAATACCCCTCTTAACCGAACCNCCCGCCCACTACTGCCAGTGCTACCCAACAGCCCTGAATAAGGGGCCTGATACTACTGTCAAGAAAGGTTGGTGTAAGTATCCCAGAGGACCCCACTGAGGCCCTGGGAGTCAGACCTTNTTTACAGAGATGATAAGAAGAGGAAGATTATGCCCTGATTCAGGCATGGTGTCCTTCTTAGAATAGACTGCAGCTTTAGAGTGTGGCCTATTTTGAAGGGTCTGAGCTCAAGCCTTCCTATCACCTCTAACCAGGTGCCAGAAACCCAGAGACCCAAAANCTCTTTTGCAGGGCCCTGGGTTTCTGACAACCCGATAGCTGCTCCCGCTGTATGGCCTTGACGGTCTCTATGCAGCCTCCTCCCATGTGTCTGGCGCAGTCTCTTCATCCCCACCCGGCGTTTTTGACTCACCGCACACACACCTCCAAAAAAATGAAAGCTGCAGCAGGCTCTAATTGGCCTCCCGTATCTCTTTTGTTTTTACGTACAGCCTCTTATTGGCCAATGGCTGTCTGCTGATACGCCTGGCTGGCTGCCTATTGGTCCACATTAAATCCTGAACNATTCACCGTGGTCCGCAGAGGAGAAGGCCACGACCTGTCCACCCTGGAAACGTCAACATCATTGTCCCGAGGCTCTACAAATTTAGGCCTTATTTATCTGGGCAGAAGAGAAAGACCNACCCGGCGGGCAGAAATTCTACTCAGGAACATCTAGAGCAATATTCTTTACAACAAAATAAAACAGACTGGGCTAGCAATATAATTTTAGTACAGTACAGCAAATTTAAGTATAAAAACTCCAATTTTGTGCTGAGAACGGTATATAATCATTTTTGGTCAATTCAGGATATAGAAGCATGTTTTGGGTAATAAGCACATCTGAAAAGGTTAGATCTGTAAATTTGTGCTCTCTGAGAGGATTAATTAATATTGTATTATTTCATAATACAGATTTAAGCAGCGTGTTTCGCACTCACAAAATACAATGACCTTTTTCAAGAAGCTCATTATCCTTAAATGTGTTCTCTTTTCAAACATTGTCGTCTCATTTATTTTGTTCATTGCTTTGTAATTTAAGATTATTCAGAGCATACGGGTTGATACAGGTTCTTAGAAGCAAAAAAAAAGAACACAGCAAGGTAGACTATGATAAAAATAGAATAAAATTGAAGGTTTTTTTTTTTCAAGACTTTAGACTACGGTCTAATTATTCACCAGTATCCTACTGTCATCTCTTTTCCCATGCATACAACCATGCGGAAATATAAGTGACTTGTACTATTATACATAATGTAGCTGCCTAATTGGAAAGAAGAGGGTGAAAACTGGGGCAGCAAAACTCCAGAGAGACTGATAGGGCACATATTAGTGGCTTTATCAGGAAAACGTCTTTAGTCTGATTGAAGTCAGCAAATATTTCACAAGAAACGTTAAAAGGTTTCCCATCCGAGTAAGGACAATTACTAGACAGGTTTGTAATGATTTTTTTTTCAACAGTAATTATTTTGAGGGCACCGAAAAACAATGATTGATGCTAATTCTTTAATTAGTACTGGCTATGCAGTCGGATGTTTATTAGCATTTTATATCTGTANGCTGTAAAATGCACTGGAACAGTTGAGATAATGTACTGTGGAATTGTTTGCCGACATCAAGCACCACTTTAACGTTTCCATTTCCAGCTACTACT